>CM054059.1:458473680-458656241 GCA_028641055.1 Alopecurus myosuroides | reverse complement strand
TCCCAATAACCCTAGCAATGTCTTCTCTTAAGATCTACTCAATGGATAGAGGGATTGAGGGGTACCCGAGCTCATCTTCGTGAAGAGGATGACAGAGGTTCTACCGGAACTCCTTCCGGCGAGAGAGAAGCAATCAACGGACGGAGAGAGACCTCCCTGGCGGCGAGATGAGGCAGCGGTGGCGTTCTCCTGAGTGGGGGTCGAGTAGGGGAGTGGGGAGGTAAATGGAACCACCCCCTCCCAGACCTAACTTAACCCCACGGAAAACACCGCAGCGATAGTACCGTCCACCTGGTACGCGCGGTACTGCGACAGTAGTAGCGTTCCTGGGAACCAGTGTGGGACACTAGTCCAAGGACGGTAGTACCACCTCCAGATGGAACCCGGCGGGTTCGGGGCCGGGTTTGGCACCCCCATGCCCGCACCTTCTCCCCACCCCCGCGACCCGCCCCCATACCCGCCGGCGGGTCCAAACCATCACCATACCCGCCACCCACCGGGAACACGAGACCCGACGGGGACCCGTGTCTGCTGGCTGTCGCTGGAGTTGGCGTCCTGGAGAGGCGACAGGAGGTCGCTGGAATTGACATTGTGGGGAGCAGGGAGGAGGTTGGCGCGCACGCCCTTGTCGGAGGAGCTTGGGACGGCGGCGTCCACGCGTGCCGGTAGTGGCGGTCGGGGATGCTCGCCAGTGGGAGCATGGGAGGCGGCTGGTGGCGCATCGGGTGGAGGAGATGGGGAGCGAGGAGGAGGGCAAGCAGATGGTGGCACATCGGGCGACGACACATCGAGGACTCGATGAGATTGGGATTTGGGAGCAAGTTGCATGCATCGTGCGGGCGTGTGGTTGTGGTGTGTTTTTTTAGAACGTGCGGCTGGATGTTTGTGCTAGAGACTATGGAGAGAGAGGAGTTGGTGGGAGGGCTTGACAGGGAGAAGAGAGAAAGCCAGGGTGCAGGTGCAAAAAATGAGAGGGAAGATTAGGGTTAGCCAGGTCTACGGGTTCGCGGGCCCGGGTTTGACACCCCCATACACGCCTCCGCTACACCCGACGGGTCTGGATTTTTACGGCTAAGCAGACCCATGGGTGCAAATCGCCGCCAAACTCCACCCATTTAGTGCAGGTACCCATCGGGTTAGTCCGGGTTTGACACCCCCATACACGCCTCCGCTACACCCGACGGGTCTGGATTTTTACGGCTAAGCGGACCCATGGGTGCAAATCGCCGCCAAACCCCACCTATTTAGTGCGGGTACCCATTGGGTTAGAGGGTATCGGGTACCCATTGCCATCCGTATTACCACCCGTCTTACTGGTAGTACCGGTGCCTGGGTAGTACTGTCCACAGCAGTGGTAGTACCGCTAGCCAGGTAACATCTAGCCGACAGGGGGTCCAAGAAATGATGTTTCTAGATAGCGCATGTTTTGAGGATGGGAGTGTTGGGACTTGGGATTGAGAACACAAACTGGAATGGTATTTCACACCCCAAAACTTGCAAGATGCAATCAAATACAAGCCAAGAATGGTTGTGTTTTCCATACAACCACCAACACAAAAGTATAAGCAATGAAATCCAAATAAGATCCAAACAAGATCCAACTCTTCAAATAGAAGAGGTTGGTGGCCTAATCCACTATGTAAGAGAGTACGATATGCCACCGCAAAGATGTATCTTGGGTGCATGGCCAATTCTCAACATTTTAGCTCACAACTCAATAATAGAACATAGAGATAACAATGATTTTTTTTACTCTGGGCATAATGGGGGGAGGGAGAGATCAATGTGTTAGGACAACACTCCCCCTATGTCCATGCCTACTCCTAAACCCAATCACATAGTCAACTATAGGTGTGTATCAAGATAGTCAAGTCAAGCTTTTTGATTCGATGTTATTTAGCTCATTCCTCAAAAACATGAATCTTGAATCACCAAGGGCCTTTGTGAATATGTCAGAAAGTTGATCCTTCGTGGGAACATATGCTACGTCAATATCTCCACAGGCAACATGATCTCTAATGAAGTGATGACGAATCTCAATATGCTTTGGTCTTGTATGTTGCACCGGGTTGTAAGAAATCTTGATGGCACTTTCATTATCACACAAAAGAGGCAATTTTTCATAATGGACATCATATTCCTTAAGAGTTTGCCTCATCCATAACAACTGAGTGCAGTCCCTAGCATCTGCCACATAATCGGCTTTGGCGGTAGAGAGAGATGTGCAATTTTTCTTCTTAGAAGACCAACACACACCAAGGACCTTCCAAGGAATTGGCAAGCCCCAGAGGTTGATTTCCTATCATCTTGATCACCAGCCCAATCCGAGTCTGTGTACCCACCAAGAGAAAAATGCGCCCCCTTTTGGGTAACATAAACCAAACCTTGAGGTATGAACCAAATACCGAAAGATCTTATGGACCACCGTCAAGTGATTTTCCTTATGAGCCGCATGATACCTTGCACACACTCCTACACTCAACACAATATTAGGCCTAGAAGCATAAAGATAAAGCAAAGAACCAATCATAGAACGATACAACTTTTGGTCCATATCTTTACCATCCGGAGTGCGCTTGAGAGGACACTTGGTTTGCATTGGAGTGGTCTTCCCTTTAGCATCTTGGAAGTTGAACCCCTTGAGCATGTCTTGGGTATATTTGGCTTGAGAAATGAAGGTCCCTCGAGCCAATTGCTTGATCTTAAATCCAAGGAAGAATTTGAGCTCTCCCATCATAGATATCTCAAACCTGTCAGTCATAAGCTTTGCAAATTCATCATTGAAAGCTTGATTAGTTGAGCCAAAGATAATATCTTCCATGTATAGTTGGAATATGAAAAGCTCCCCTTTGACCCTCTTGGTGAAGAGGGTGGGATCGATTTTCCCAACTTCAAACCCAAGGTATTTCAATAGTTCTCTAAGGTGCTCATACCATGCATATGGATCTTGTTTAAGTCCATAGAGCGCCTTATCGAGCTTGTAGACATGGTTAGCAAAGTTGGGGTCCTCAAACACTGGTGGTTTCTTAACATATTGATACGTCTCAAACGTATCTATAATTTTTTATGATCCATGCTTGTTTTCTATCCAATACCTTTGTGTTTTCACATGTTTTCCTTCGTTTTCTGGATGTTTTCTCGACTAACCTATTGACAATATGCCACAGAGCCAGTTCATGTTTTCTATTGTTTTTGGTTTCGGAAAAGTTGTTCTAGAAATATTCTCGGAATTGGACGAAACAAAATCCCAGAGTCTTAGAATTCCCGGCACGCCAACAGAGTCCAAAGGAGACCCGGAGGGGGTCCATGAGGTGGCCACACCACATGGTGGCGACCCCTCTAGCCGCGCCAACACATGGCTGGGTCCCTCGGGCGCCCACCGATATCGCCCTTTCGCCTATTTATTCCCCCCGAGGCATAAACCATAAAACATCAAGCCTCCATCCATGAAAAGTTCCATAGCTCCGCCGCCATCGCCGAGAAGTTTTGGGGGACAGAAATCTCTGTTCTAGCGCCCTGCCGGGACGGGGAAGTGCCCCCCGGTGCCATCTCCATCGACTCCACCGCCATCTTCATCCCCGTTGCTGTCTCCCATTATGAGGAGGGAGTAGTTCTGCCCCGGGGCTGAGGGTTCTACCGTTATCTATATGTATCATCTCTCTCTCCCATGGTGTGATCTTTATGTGATCATGAGCTTTGTAATCTAGTTGAATAAGTAGATGTTACTCTTCATCTATTATGCTACTAAAGTAGTTTTGTTATGAGATCTCCGTAGACACTCTGATCATGGTGTAAAGGTGACAGTGTGTGCACTGTGTGAATGATTTATATATTTGTGTTGGATGACCCTATGAAATTGTGGTGTTTGTCTGGAACCATCTAGGTCTCATGGTGATAGCGTGGGGGTTACCTAGATGGGGAATGGGAACTATAAGGAGTGATTTTATAGCCCTACGCAATGATTGGTGTTTGTTATCCTACCGGAGAGTGGTTCGGAGTAGCATAGTGAAGAGATGATATTTATGCATTCAATTATGTTATTACTGTTGAGAGTGTTCACTAGTGAAAGTATAATCCCTAGGCCTTGTTTCTAAGCATTGAATCACTGTTTACAATCAGTTCTGCTGCATGTTTTCTTGCTGCCATTTTTATTTCAGATTCCTATTGTCACTTATCATCATCCATATTACTTGTATTTCACTATCTCTTCGCTAAACTAGTGAACCTATACAACTGACAATTGTATTAGGTGTATTGGGGACACAAGAGATTTCTTGTATCGTAATTTCAGGGTGTCTTGAGAGGGATATCTTTGAGCTCTACCTCCCTGAGTTTGATAGACCTTGGGTGATCCACTTAAGGGAAACTTGTTGTTCTACAAACCTCTACACTTGGAGGCCCAATATTGTCTACAAGAATAGAAGCGTGCATAGACATCAAGCTCTTTTCTGGCACCGTTGTCGGGGAGGTAAGGTAAAAGGTACTCACATTCTTTGTGAGTGCTCGAAGTTATTTCCTTTAGATTCTGCAATTATATCTTTTTGTTTCTTGTTTTTATTTTCACTGGTTAGGCTTATTTTCACCTTTTCCTTGTTTTTATTTTACTAGTAGGCTTAATGGAAAACAACAAAAATATGAGAGATCTTTATAATATTTATACTGAATTAGGACATCATGCTTTTCAAGAGAAAATTAAAAAACCTATGGAATTTTGTTTGCATGGTAGTGATAGCAATGTTATTAGCATTAATTTTTTGAATACCATTATTTCTAATGCTAGGGAAAAGTCTAAGCTTGGGGAAGCTAGTTTTTATGAAAATGATCTTTTTAGTTCCCCATCTTTAGAGGAGAAATTTTGCTATGATGATTCTAATGATGCTTGTGATATTTTAAATCCTCCTACTAAAAGTATTCCTTTTAAAATACCTATGAAAATTGTTGAACATGTTATGAATAACTGCTATTTCGGAGATGGAATTGTCCATCCTGGTGATCATTTACTCTTTATACGTGAATTATGCGAGTTTTTCAAGTGTGCAGGTATTTCAATGGACCAAGTTAAGAGGAGGCTATTCTCTTTGTCACTTAAGTACAAAGCAAGGGAGTGGTATGAGCTACTAGATGATCCTCATCATTTGGAGTGGAAGGAGCTTGAATCTCTCTTTTACTCTAAATTTTATCCTTCTCATGAATTATATTTAGATAGGAATTACATTTATAATTTTTGGCCTCGTGATGGATAAAGCATTGCCCAAGCTTGGGGAAGACTGAAAATATCAATACCCAAATGTCCTAACCATGAGATTCCTGAGGAAATAATTGTTACTAATTTTTATGCAAGGATTTCAGGACATTGGAAGCATTATCTAGATGCCTGTTCAGAGGGTTCTTTATCAAGTAAGAAGGTTGAAGCTAAATGGGATCTTCTTGAAACAATTCAAAACAATAATGAAGATTGGAATAACGAAAAAGGTAAAGATTCAGGTATAAACTATGAGTATGATTGCATTTAGTCTTTCGCTGAAACTGCTGATTTTGAAGAGCTTAGTGCTAAATATGTTCTTGATCCTCAAATTATTGTTAATTGGTATAGATCCTTTGCTTCTCATATTAATGTTCCTAAAGAAAATTGGGACATATATCATGAACCTTTTAAAGACACTTGCATGAAAAATGAAATTGTTATTAATGATTGCAATGAACATGCTCAAACCTCTGAAAGTACTATTTCTTATAAGCATGTTAATTTTTGTGGAGCACTTAGACCTTGCTAAAAGAATCAAATCGAAGAATAATATCGTATCCATCACAAGAATGAAAAAAACTAGAATGTGGGATAGGGCTCTAAATGATCTTGGTGAAAACGTTTGGGCTCTTTATACTTTTATTTTTGAACTTTGCTATGAAGTGGGTCATTTCAATTTTCAATGCTCAGGATGTAATAATAGCCTTTCAAATCCAATGAGTATGCAAGTTTGTATTGTTATGACATGATCACTCTTAGTCAGCATGATGAACTTACATTATTTTTTGAGGTGTGAAGAGTTATCAAGAAAAACTTCTTTGGTAGATATGAGTGCTTTTGATATGAATAGAGTCCTGCATGGTTATCATATTTATTGTGTTAATAATTGTCACGCAAATACTTATATACAAAATACTATAAAATATGAGAGTTTACAAAAATATGATAGGACTAATATGTGTTCTACTCTTATTAATGAAGAGGAGGAATCCTCGAAAGTTTTTTCTATCGTTTCTGACAATAAACCATGGTATGTGGAGAAGCTTCCTTTGAAGCCTCTCCCTCCTAAGAAGAGGAGGAAGAAGAAGAAGAAGAATAGGAGTAACAGGAGAGAGGTAACGGTATCTCCCCCTAAGCATGTTTCTCCTATTATAGTTGTTGCTGATGAGTCTGAACTCGATGATGTTCCTATGCGTGTTACTTATGAAAGTGATCATGATTGGGAGAAACACACTACTTTTGGTATTGAAAACCTTTTTGGTAGCAACTCTGAAAATGATAATGTTAATTGTTGTACTATTAGTACCATCCATGTTCCTTCCAATGATGATATAGAAAGCTCTAGGCTTGTGGATGATGTGTTTGAAAATCCTTTTGCTATTGATGATTATATGCTTGATACATCTCCTTCTAGTAAAATAATGATATTGTGGATGTTGTGTTTGAAAATCCTTTTGCTAATGATGATATTATGCCTCCAGACTTTGATAACTATGAAGAATACTATAACATAGGCCATAATTACAATTATCCTTATGAAACTTGTCATACTTATGGAGGTATTACCCAAAACCATCTCCCTAATATACAACTTGTCTATCATGTTGGAGTTCTTTATGATGATTACAATGATGATTATGATAGTTTCAATCCACCTACTATTGAGGAGAAAATTAATTATGATTACAATATGCCTCCTATATTTGATGATTATGGTGATGAGAACAATAATGATAGCTGTTTTGTTGAATTTGCTCCCACTACTATTAACGAGAATGACTATGCTTATGAGGAGAGTATTAATTATTTTATGTATGTGGCACATGATAAGAATGTTTTATGTGATAGCTATATTGTTAATTTCATTCATGATGTTGCTGAAAGTTATTATGAGAGAGGGAAACATGGTTTTATGTATCTCAACCATATTAAGTTTCCCCGCTTTATGTTGAAAATCTTGAAGTTGCACTTGTTTTGCTTTCCTATGCTTGTTGGTTTGTGCTTTATTGACTTGTTTTTCTACAAGTGGGTTAGACTTAAATTTTTTTATGTTTTATTCTTGATGCTCTCTTTTGCTTCAATTCATATTTCTTATTTGAGCATCTTATCAAATTATCATGTCTAGCTAAAAGGCTTTTAAAGAAAAGTACTTCTTGGAAAATAACCCATGTTTTTATTTTTGCAATGTTTTCTTCTATTTTATTTGAGTCAAGGTGTTGTTTACCTCTGTAGCAACTCGTCTGTATCTTTATTTACTCGTATTTCTTGTGCCAAGTAAAGTCTCTAGTGAAAAGTTGAAGTTAGATTTGGATTTCTGCGCAGGATACAGATTTCTGATGTCCACTGTTAAATTCATATAAATTCACATAAATATCAAAATGACCTAAAAAAATTGTGCTTAATCCTCACTATTTCTGAATTTTTTTCTAGTTCTGGCTTTTCGATCTGAGCAACATCAGTGCCTTGAAAAAATTCGTCTTTATAGATTTTTCTGCTTTTTACAGATTCTGCCTTTTTACTTGCATTCTCTCTTTTACTATGTTGAGTGGATTTCTTTGCTCCACAAAACATCAGTGGCTATAGATAATGTTTAAAAAGTATTAATAAATGATTGTGTCCAAGGAGAACATGTGAGTTTTTGATTGTGCACTAACCCTCTAATGGGAATTACTTTGAGTTTGGTGTGAAGGAAGTTTTCAAGGGTCAAGAGAAGAGGGTGATATAATGTGATCAACAAGAGTGAAAAGCCTAAGCTTGGGGATGACCCCGTGGTTCATCCGAGCAAATTCCAAGAAGACTCAAGCGTCTAAGCTTGGGGATGCCCAAGGCATCCCCTTCTTCATCAGCAACTTATCAGGTCACTTCTAGTGAAACTATATTTTTATTCGGTCACATCATATGCACTTTACTTGGAGCATCTGTTTTTTCTTTTGTTTTCCTTGCTGCAATAAACTTGGTTGGAACCCAACATTCTTGTGTGGGAGAGAGACACGCTCCGCTTTTTCATATGAATACTCGTATTCTTCATTTTTCTTCCAACTGTTGCAAATCCTTTTTAGCTCCTGTTTTTCATGCATCTCTTATTGAGAGATGTTAGTTCTCGTAGAGTAGTAGTAGTACTCTATTGTTTATTTGATATATCTTTTGGAGAGTTTTTTTTTTAGATAAATGATTGGTGTTGGAAAGTAGTAAAATATTTCGTGCTTATAACGGTGTAGAAAGAAGCTTATTTAGACTGTGGCTAGACTTTATCATATCATGTTGGATGTTATTTTAATTCTATGCTTAGTAGTTATTATTGTAGCATGACTTGTCTCAAATAGATGAGAGTGTTTAATGTGCCATTGAAAGAATCATTGTTTTTATCACATTGAAGCATAATATTGTGGTATTCTCCTTCGAATGCTTTATTTTGTTGACTTGGCGTATGCTTGCACCATGTTTATGACTACAAACCAGTCACTTATAGCCTCTATTATCATTTATTTTTTGACTTGTAATACCATTTATGCTTTGATTAATAATTTTTTTGTCTCTATGCATGATTATGGCCATTATTGCTCTCTTAATTTGTCGCTCCTAGTCTTTTGCTAGCCTCCACCTGTACTGAGTATGAGCTCTACTCGTGCATCCAACTCCCCAAAACCAAAGTTTGCCAAATGTGTCCATCATACCTACCTACATGTGGTATTTAACCGCCACTCCAACTAAATTTCTCATGTGCTACCTTTAAAACTTTCAAAATTATTCCTGTTTGGTGCCCCTGTTTTAGCTCATGAGGACGTAAATAGAGAATCTGTATCTCACTTGTTGATTGGACTTTACACACCTGTACTAGTGGCACATCCACTTATACAAATTGATAGAAGAGCTGGCAGCGGGGTGCTCAACCCCAAAATTGGTTACAATAAATTCTCTTCACTATTTTTGCCCCTGATTTATCAGTCAAAGCATAATTGTGTAAACAAAAGAGAAGAGGGATGACCTTCTGACCCCAGTTGCGTCCTTCAATGGGAGCCGCTCTTGTGAAGTCTAGTTGGCTTGTGACGTACTGTATTTTTTGTTTACCATTCGTTGACATAAGCATACACCTTTCAAAAAAATGTTTTCAATACCTCTGTTTAATAAAATAAATAGCTCTACACATGAGTTAATCTCTGCTTCCCTCTGCGAAGGGCCTTTCTTTTAATTTTATGTTGAGTCTCTATCTTCTAACTTTATGCACAATTAAGAGAGCGTAGTTGCCATTCTGAGTTTAATGTGCATCAGTCCCAAAGATTATTATTGATTGATTCATGATGTGTTATTACTTGCTCTCAAATTATTTTTTCTAGTCATCCACTTGAACTTTGAAGGTGTCCTAGCATTTATGTTTTCCCACTTTTAAGGACAAGCGAAATATCACTTTGCTATGTTCTCTTTATGCTCGAAACAAACGTATAACTTTCAGGTGCATTATTATTCATGATATTTTATTTGTGTTACTTTTCATGATGCAAAGTGATTGCTAAGTTTCATTGTTAGAACTATATCTATCATGTCTGTGTTTATAGTACTATGATCTCATCTTACAATTGCTTTTACAAATATGACGATCAAGATTATGTTGGTAGCATGTCACCTTAAAAATTATTTTTTTATCACTTACCTACTCGAGGACGAGCAGAAGTTAAGCTTGGGAATGCTTGATACGTCTCAAACGTATCTATAATTTTTGATGCTCCATGCTTGTTTTCTATCCAATACCTTTATGTTTTCACATGTTTTCCTTCGTTTTCCAGATGTTTTCTAGACTCAACACAATATTGGGCCTAGAAGCACAAAGATAAAGCAAAGAACCAATCATAGAATGATCCAACTTTTGGTCCACATCTTTACCATCCGGCATGCGCTTGATATGACACTTGGTTTGCATTGGAGTGGTCTTCCCTTTAGCATCTTGGAAGTTGAACCCATTGAGCATGTCTTGGGTATACTTGGCTTGAGAAATGAAGGTCCCTCGAGCCAATTGCTTGACCTTAAATCCAAGGAAGAATTTGAACTCTCCCATCATAGATATCTCAAACCTGTCAGTCATAAGCTTTGAAAATTCATCATTGAAAGCTTGATTAGTTGAGTCAATGATAATATCATCCACGTATAGTTGGCATATGAAAAGCTCCACTTTGACCCTCTTGGTGAAGAGGGTGGGATCGATTTTCCCAACTTCAAACCCAAGGTATTTCAATAGTTCTCTAAGGTGCTCATACCACGCATGTGGTTCTTGTTTAAGTCCATAGAGCGCCTTATCGAGCTTGTATACATGGTTAGCGAAGTTGGGGTCCTCAAACCCTAGTGGTTGCTTAACATATTGATACGTCTAAAACGTATCTATAATTTTTGATGCTCCATGCTTGTTTTCTATCCAATACCTTTTTGTTTTCACATGTTTTCCTTCATTTTCCAGATGTTTTCTGGACTAACCTATTGACAATATGCCACAGAGGCAGTTCCTGTTTTTGGTTTAAGAAAAATTGTTTTGGTAATATTCTCGGAATTGGATAAAACAAAATTGTAGTGTATCCACATTTAAATAATGTAAGAATACCTGTGTTATTATGCTAGTCCCTGGATAAATTGCTAGCACTAGAGTACAAAATAAAATATCATGCAAATGCGTCAAGTTCTATTATATCGCCTTATCCAGTCTTTTCAAAAATAACATTACAACTTTCATAGTCTTAGAAGACTAGCAGAAAACAAAGTATTACAGCAAAAAAAACATAGTACAACATTGATCCCATCTTGTTCATGTGCCACAGGCAAAACATGTTGGCGGTACACTCGAGATCCTAAACGAAATCCTCACTCGTCTTCAGATTCATCTGCAGGATGGAATATGCAGCCACAAGGGGGTCAATACAATTTAATGTATTGGCAATTAACATATGGTGGATATAAATGGCAAGACTAATACTACAAGCTTATTTGGCTGAGTGGAGTTTTGGCTAAGTTTGCATAAAACCAATTTCTCCTATCTATTTCATAAAACAAACTTTTCTTTTCAAAGGGTGGCAACATTGGATTGAAATCCAAGCACCACTACTACTGTTCACTTAGTCAAAATTTTACTTATTGAAAAATGGTGTTGAGATTCTTCCGTCATTCCTTGTCCACTTGCTCATAGTTGTCCATAACCCGGGACACGACTAAGATCTTAGTTTGTTGACTCTGCAGAGTTTGTGCACTTTCACCTTCAGACTCACAACCCAAACATCCTATACATCCTGAGTGCATTAAGGAAAGTAGAAGATCGAGACAATATCTTTCAGAAGAAATTGCACCACCGTTTGGCTTACCCGTTCCACCTATAATTACTACATCTGCTTGTAAGCCTGGTGAGTTCATTCAACTTAGTTGATCAGGACTGAGCCCATATGACTAAAGTTGCACGGGAAGCTACTAAACTTAGAAGGGAGAGGCGAAGTGGAATAACCCTCAGAAAAGGGCCCTGAGGAAACACTCAACATAACCCAATCACATCCAATATCCACCCAGGTGTTTCATTGAATATTATACTTAGAATTTTCCACAACATCAAGTAAAAACACTTTGTAACATTGCATAGCATCTACTAAGTTTAAATAGCTACAAGGTAACAAGGTAGAAAGGAATGGATACACACTACTAGGATAAATAGCATAGCATAATATAACTTGGTAAAATTTCCTATCAATGCATACTACTCAAAATCAACTAATGCATATAGAAAATAATGGGTAGTTGATGGTGTGTTACTTGCCTTGTTTAAGTTGGTGAAGAAAATACACTCTCTTCACAAAATATCGTTGCTCTCCGTACAATCTATACATTGAAAACACAATAACCAAATAAACAAACATCCTACCAAACAAACTTACAAGTGAAGAAAACATACAAACAAACAATCATGGCAAAAGGGGTTTAACCAAGTTGTCTAGGACAAGGTCAAGGTTTGATTTTTTTTAAAAGATGCATTCTCTAATGGTTCAATACATGTTAATGGATTTCCAAGAGTTCACTAAGGATGATCTAGATTGAGTTTGTAGTAGTCTAACTTTATTATAACCATACTTGTCGAGGAAGTTCCAAGAGTTCACCAAGGGTGATCATATCACTTCTTCAACTAAAGTAGCACATAACAATGTGTAGCACTTAGTCATTTTCATCAATACATTTGAGTGATTTAAGTTGGCCTCTCCATTTTGGTTAGGGTAAGTCTAGACTTCACTAACTTCATAGCAATAGAGGAAAACATGACAAGGTCTTGGGTATTTTCCATTTGGGTTAAAGGTTGGACGACAACTTGTTATTCTTCAACTTTATAGATTGCTCCAAGTCTTCAGATGCTTGTCTTCTTGAAGATCATCTTCATGCTTCTATTGTAGTTTCCTCCTTGTTGTGAAGCCTCCTTTGAACTTGATAAATATTCATGGTTTTCACTTCACTAGTTGGTTTAGGTATGGGATGGGCACAAACTAAGGGTTGATCTTTATCACATGTTAATATTCCACTAAGCCAAAAAGGAAAGGAGAAGAAAAGATAGAAAGAGAAAGGGGCTGGTCTTCTTCTTGATCTCTTCATGAATTTGCACTTCCTTGATTGCTTCTAGTTGTGGAGTCCATGTCTTTTCTTTCTTCAATGATCTTCTGTGTAGCTCTTCATGTTGCCACCAAGTTGATAATGAAGTCTCTTCTTGTGCTTGAGTCTTGATTTCCATTTTGCCGACTTGTTGAATTCTTGAAGCAATAATGAGGGAGTGGAGAAGTAGATAGAAAATAATGGTACTATTGTTTTTGGGTTCACTAGTTGGAAATTTATAAGTTTGAACCTCACTAAGGACTTAGCCTTGGTCCAATATATCCACATCACATAGAACCATATGCAAAAATATATTTTTAAGATAAGACAACATGATGTGAAACAAATTCTAAGCATGATAATATGGGTGGATCACTATGTTGGGTTTTTGTCAGAAACACATGGTCATGGTCCAAGGGTGTCCAAAATGGTTATCCACTTATGTCTCTGGTTCAAGGTTACCAAATGGAGCAATTTTGCAAAAGGAACTAATTCTAATTATTTATAGAATTAAATCTATGTCAAAATCACTCAAATAGACAACTTAATTCTAAATTCAAATTTAATTTGTTGAAAAAATATTTTGGGACAGAGGGTATGAAAGTACACATCCTAAGGCTTCCAAAAATATTTTATTTGCAAATTTTCGATTTGTAGAATTTGAATTATGCCAAAATTCATCGAACAAACATATTTGAATTTGAACCAATTTAAGTTTTTCAATTTTAAATTTGAACAGTGGTAAAAGATTCTACATGTTGTCTTGATTTCAAAAAGTCCAAGTTTGTTAAATTTGGGCTTATGGTTACAAAGTTATAATGATTTGAAGGTACAGGGGCTTTTCTGCAAAACTGCTAAATAATTCTACCGGGAGAAAAATTCAATTTAAGGGCTGGCCACGTGGCTCTCTCTGATTGGTCAAAGGTGCTGACTGTGCTGTTGCGTGGCATGCTGACTGGGCATGCTGACGTGGTTAAGTGGTTGGATCTGGGACGTTAGATCTAGATCCAACGGTGGCATAACGGTTTAGTGGGGGTTCTAATCAAGGTCGTCCATCCAATCGAACGGCAGAGAGAGGGAGAGGGGGCTCGCCGGAGATGGCGTCACGGTGGCGCAGACGCTCGGGATTTTCACCGCTGCGACGTTCTGGTGGCTCTCTGGACACTGGGATGGGTCCAAGGGGCGTGGCGCGACACACCGAGGAGGATGGCGGTGACGGCATTGTCTCAGGAGGCTTCTAACGATGGCGCGGTGCGGGAGGATGTGGCGAAGCTCCGGTGTTTCTCGGGTGTGCACGGAGACGCTATTCCTACGGCGCAAAAATTCGGGCAAAATACTGAGGTGCGCACGGAGTTGCGGCTTCAAACGGAGCCAAGAAGGGCGGCGGGTACTTACAGTAGTGGCCGAAATTGGTGAATCTCGCGGCGGAGGTGCAGCGTTCCGGCGATCGATTCCGCGGGCCCTGGGGCATGAAACGGAGAGAAGAGAGATGGGAAAGGAGGAGGGGCTCGGTGGCACTTTATAGACGTAGAGAGAGAAGTGGAACACGGCCTTAATGGCCTGAAATCGAGCGGCAAATTTTTTGGCCGTGACAGCCGGGGTTGCCTTCGGAGGAGGAAGATGACAACGTCATCTGTGACGTCAGCTGGTGGATCCTGCTTGCCAGGGACAGAGGGGGAGAAGGTGGGCTGAGATGCTTCTGCTGGGCCGTGGGCCTCTGCGCGTCGTGCATGTGCGAGAGAGAGGGGTGGGGAGGGGGGTTTTGTGCTGGGCTGGCTGGGCTGGTTTTGTTAAAAAAAATCTGTTTTTATTCTTAATTCCATAACTTATGATTTATAAGCCCAAATGACTTCAAATCAAAAACTATAGTTTTGTAATAAAATTGTCTTTCAATCAAAACTAAATGTGTCTTTCAATCAAAACTTATTGCTATTTCAAAATTAGAGAAATGATTAATTTAAACTAGGGTCAAATAACAAAAAATCAGAGACCTACAAAATTTCAAAATATTATTTCTCATCAAGTTAGTAGCCATTTTAAACCAAGAAGTGTTTTATCAAAACCTTTTATTATTTAATACTTGATTTAGTAATTGAAAAATGATCTAGTAGAATTTGGCTTTGAAGATATTTTATAATTGAAGATTGATAGAAGATGAAAACAAACCAATTTATATTCTTAAGGTTTTCAATTTGGGTAATTTGTTTCTTTTCATAATTATTTATTTTGAGGATTTAGGTTTAAAAGAACAGAGGCATTTGGATTATAAATTCCAGTAGCATTAGAAAACAAATAATATAACCTTTGAGTTTGAGTTTTATTTGTCTTTGGTGGCTTGCATAACATGAAAACAAAAGGTTTCAAATTTTTGTGATTTTTGCACTTTCCAAAAATCAGGGATGTTACCAAAATCCCAGAGTCTTAGAATTCCCGGCACGTCAACGGAGTCCAAAGGAGACCTGGAGGAGGCCATGAGGTGGACACACGACCTGGTGGCGCCTCCCCTCTGGACGCTCCACCACATGGTGTGGGCCCCTCGGACGCCCACCGACATCGCCCTTTCGCCTATTTATTCCCCCCAAGGCATAAACCCTAAAACATCAAGCCTCCATCCACAAAAAGTTTTATAGCTCCGCCTCCATCGCCGACAAGTTTCAGGGGACATAAATCTCTGTTCCGGCGCCCTGCCGGAACGGGGAAGTGCCCCCGGAGCCATCTCCATCGACTCCGCCACCATCTTCATCGATGTTGCTGTCTCCCATGATGAGGAGGGAGTAGTTCTCCCCCGGGGCTGAGGGCTCTACCGGTAGCTATATGTCTCTCACTACTAGGGAAAAGCTTACCCCAGGCGAACAGAAAAGGACTACCACAGGCGCATTTCGGTTCGCCTGGGACCATATCGCCAGCGGTAATGGCTTACTCCAGGCGAATAGTGAAATGCTCCTGTGGTAAGTTGGCATACCCCAGGCGAATAGGCCTTGTGCGCCTGGGGTAATACTTTTACCTGTGGAGAACAAGAGATGCGCCTGGGGTACCGTATTCTGTTCGCCTGGGGTATGGTTTTGCTGTATCAAAATATAAAAGATATCAAAATAACAGAATTACACGAAAATGACAGAAATAAGTCTCAAAATGACAGAAATATACCATAGTCTCAAAATGACAGAATTAAGTTTTATAACAGAAATATTTTCGATCATCAACACATAGTCTCGATCATCACCACATAGTTCAACAAAATTACATAGTCTCGAAAAGAACCATACTACTAATTAATAAATCCAGGAGTTAGCTAGTGAGATGAAAATGATTATTTGTTCTAATTTGGGCTGATGTAGTGGATGACCATCATCATGTCCAAGTTGGGGATGTCAGTATCCCTCATGGTGATCAGAATAGCTCGGCCAGCCTCCATACCAACTCTTGCGGAATGGAACTGCCTCCATGCTTGAGAGTTGAGGATGACGCGACCATCAGCATTATCCCTGGTGATCGGAACTGTGGTGACATCTCCTGATTCTCCACGGCGTACTCCAATGGTACCTTTATGCTCCATGCCAGCACTGTCCGCTACCGCCATAGGTATTTTCTAGAACACACAATTCCAAGAAAGAATAAAAGCACAATGTCACATACCGGACACATTATAACATAAGCAACTATAGGAATAAGAAAATGTTAAAAACATACCATGAGATGTCCATTGGAGATGTTAGTGTTGGTGATGCGATGCACGAAAGGGGACCCGATGTAGCTATCTATCTGGGCAAGTCTCTGAAGGACACGGTCCTTCTCAAGCTCGCTAAGATTCGCTCTTTGAGCAACCACCACATGTTTCCATGGGTCCTCCTCGTCCATATCATCCTCAGTGTCCATATCATCCTCAGTGTTCCCAATTTCCTCCTCACTCCCGCCATCCTCGCTCGCAATCCCGCCCATATACAGAATTTTGATACGAGGTTGCGGTCCTTCCATAGAGAAGTGAATGTAATCACCTCCGCTTAAATTGTACTTGGCGATGATAGCCTGCAATTGTTCCCCGCAGAAGTAGGTCTTGTTTCTTTCTTTCTTCACTCGAAGAATGTAAGTGGTCCCGTGAACATTGAAATCCACGTTATTGCCAACTAACTCGTTGAACTCTTCGCGAATATTGCATGGTAGAATCTAAAAAAGAAATATAAAGAATCTTTTGTTAAGAAACACAAGTCTCAAGCTAGATAGTAAAACGAAAGAACAAGTTAACATAAAAAAATGTTAATTACCAACGAATCAACGTCACCATCGTGGAGCTGAAGCATAAAAGAAGTCCCGGTGAATCGTCCTTGGGCACATCGGGACCGACATACTTCGCAAGCCATGTTCTATTAAATTAAGAAAGTACACATAGAGGTTAGAGGAGCATAGCTATCACAAAACAAAGACAAATGGCAGCACCTACCTATCACAAAACAAATGCACAAAAGCTATCTACTTTACTGGAATATCCAAAAACAATGTTGTGTGTGGTACCACCAGATTACTGTGTTCTAATTGCATGCTGGGGTTTGAACGCAGATAGAAAAAAGGATAAATGAGATGGGGACAAAAGTGATGGGTGCTTAGCCAAATAAAAAACTCCAGAACATGCTATCGATCCGAACGCTCGTTGCTATGAATTTCCTCTGTTTTCTCGTTCCTAAGTTTTGCGTTTACGTTCCTAAATTGGGGACATAGATCATTGATTTGTCATGGAAATAGGCATTATTGAAAATTAAATGTTGGAGATATAATGCACTACAAAGATCCGATAAGAGCACTGAATCATGGAGCTCAAAGAAAGCAAACATTCCTCTGGATCCACGACGACGGGAGCACCGCGGCCACCAGGAGCAGGCGCACATCCTCTGGATCCACAACGACGACGGGAGGGCCGGAGTGGGCTGGGATGGAGGGGGGATGGGAGGGAGAGGGGCTGACCTGGATCAACAACGACGACGACGACGGAGTGGGCGGCGACCTGCTCTGCTCCTCCTCGACACTTGCGACGGCGGCGGCGTGTGGGTGCGTGTGGGCGCGGGTGCGGGTGCGGGTGCGGGTGAGATCTGGTCACTTAAAATACTAAAGCATTGAGCTAAGCACATTGGCACCGGTTTGTGATACAAACCGGTTCTAAAAGGATCTGTCCACTGGGCCCCCCACCCTGCCGCAAATGGCCTCAAGGCCTTTAGGACCGGTTTGTGATACAAACCGGTTCTAAAAGGATCTGTCCACTGGGCCCCCCACCCTGCCGCAAATGGCCTCAAGGCCTTTAGGACCGGTTTGTGATACAAACCGGTTCTAAAGGATCTGTCCCCTGGGCCCCCCCTCCGCGCAGCAAATGGCCGCAAGGCCTTTAGCACCGGTTTGTGATACAAGCCGGTTCTAAAGGCCTTGCGGCCATTTGCTGTGCAGAGAGGGGCCCAGGGGACAGATCCTATAGAACCGGTTTGTATCACAAACCGGTCCTAAAGGTTTTCTCATTTTTTTGCAGCAACAGCGAGGGCTTACCCCAGGCGCAGAGGTTCGGCTTTCGCATGGGGTATGTGTTATACCAGAGGCGAACATCTGCTCTATTCGCCTGGGGTAAACGAAGAGTGCCAGGGTGTGGTGTTGGGTGGCCCTGCCACACTTTACCCCAGTCGCTTCCGTAGTTTGTTCGCCTGGGGTAAGGGACTTACCGCAGGCGCATCGCTCCGCTGTTCGCATGCGCTAAGTAGCCCAGGCGCGTCTACTTTCGTGTTCGCCTGTGGTAGGATATGCTGCTATAAGCAAATCTCTAGTAGTGTCTCTCTTCCATGGTGTGATCACGAGCTTTGTAATCTAGTTGAATAAGTATATTACTCTTCATCTATTATGCTACTCAAGTAGTTTTGTTATGAGATCTCCGTAGACACTCTCATCACGGTGAAAGGTGACAGTCTGTGCACCGTGTGAATGATTTATATAGTTTTGTTGGATGACCCTACGAAATTGTGGTGTTTTTCTGGAACCATCTAGGTCTCATGGTGATAGCGTGGGGGTTACCTAGATGGGGAATGTGAACTCTAAGGAGTTCTTTTATAGCCCTACGCAATGATTGGTGTTTGTTATACTACCGGAGAGTGGTTCGGAGTAGCATAGTGAAGATATGATATTTATGCATTCAATTATGTTATTATTGTTGAGAGTGTTCACTAGTGAAAGTATGATCCCTAGGCCTTGTTTCTAAGCATTGAAACACCATTTACAATCAGTTCTACTACATGTTTGCTTGCTGCCATTCTTATTTCAGATTGCTATTGTCACTTATAATCATTCATCTTAGTTGTATTTCACTATCTCTTCGCCAAACTAGTTCACATATACAAATGACAATTGTATTAGGTGTGTTGGGGACACAAGAGACTTCTTGTATCGTAATTACAGGGTTTATTGAAAGGGATGTCTTTGAACTCTACCTCCCTGAGTTTGATAAACCTTGGCTGATCCACTTAAGGGAAACTTGCTGATGTTCTACAAACCTCTACACTTGGAGGCCCAACAATGTCTACAAGAATAGAAGTGTGCGTAGACATCACATATACCAACTCTTTCAATGGACCATTTATAAAAGCACTTTTGACATCCATTTGTTGTAATTTAAAGTTATGTGAAGATGCATATGCAAGAAGGATACAGAAGGACTCAATGCGAGCCACGAGAGTATATGTTTCATCAAAGTCAATGCCTTCCACTTGGGAGTACCCTTGTCCTACCAATCTTTCCTTGTTCCTTATGACAATACCATGCTCATCTTGCTTGTTCTTGAATATCCACTTGGTGCCAGTAACATTGCGGAAATCTTTGGGCTTCTCAACTAGGTTTCACACTTTTGTTGCGCTCAAAGTTATTTATCTCATCATGCATATCTTTCAACCAATCGGGATCCTCAAGAGCCTCAAACACATTCTTTTGTTCCACCATGGATATATGAGCTTGATTCTCACTAAAGCTTGCCAGTTGAGATCTTGTGGTTCCATTGCCTCTTAGATCACCCCAACACTTTATCATCAGAATAGTCAATTTTCTTCAAAGCTCTAGCAATCCTAGCTTGACGTCGGGATTCGATCTCCTTATTATCGCAAGGAGGAATCACTTGATCATCTTGATCATCTGAGTCCCCTTCTTGACTGGAATGTTGGCCTTGATCATCATTATGGGTTTCTTCCACATGAGAGGAAGAAGGTTGATCTTGGCCTTGATCTTGGATAGCTTGAATGATAGGTGAATTTGGTTCTTGCATAGCAACATGATCACCAATATGAGGGTCTTGATCTTTTTCTTTGGATGGTGCATCACTTGTTCCATTGGCATGTGCTTCTAGTGTAGACGAGGGCTCCACTTGAGTAGAGCATAGTTCTTCTCGATCCGCCACAAGGTGTCCCTCGATGGGGCGGAAATCCCACACCCATTATTCCTATGGATTATTGAGGCATTTTAACATCTACATTAGAAGCATGAAATTGCGCCACTTGGGAGCCATATTTTCTTCAAACACCACACTAGTAAATTCAATGACAATCTGTGAGGCCTTCTTAAAGACTCTATAAGAGTGGGATTCGACACCATGACCAACAAATGTCCCCTCAAGAGATTTAGATTGGAATTTAGACAAACAAACTCCTTTTACCAAATAGAAACACTTAGAACCAAAGACACGGAAGTAGGAGATATTTGATTTGTTGCCGGTGAGGATCTCATATGGAGTCTTCATAAAGACTTTGCGGAGGTAGAGCCGGTTTGATGAATGACATGCCGTAGAGATGGCTTCGGCCCATAGATATGGAGGAGACTTATACTCCGCCAACATGGACCTAGCCATATCCATAAGAGTCCGGTTCTTCCTTTCTGCTACACCATTTTGTTGAGGGGTATAAGCAGCGAAATATTGATGACGAATTCCCTTTTCACTAAGAAACTTATTTAGGGTGTAGTTCTTGAACTCGAAGCCATTGTCACTTCCAATGGCCAAGATGGGAACATTGTGTTGACGTTGAACTTGATTGGAGAAGTCGATGATGGCTTGTTGGGTCTCACTCTTCCACTTCAAGAAATAAACCCAACTATATCTTGAATACTCATCAACAAACACCAAGCAATACTTCTTCCCACTAAGACTAGCTTCGGGCATGGCACCAAAGAGATCCACGTGAAGAAGTTCCAATATCCTCTTTGATGAAATGATAGTCTTGCTTGGGTGGGGAGAATCATGCATTTTTCCTTCAACACAAGCCCTACAAACACAATCTTTAGCAAAGGAAACATTCTCTTTTAGCCCGAGGATGTGGCCACCCTTGTGAAGGCTTTGCAAAGTTCTCATGTTGACATGGGATAAGAAGCGATGCCACAACCACCGCACGTCGGCCTTTCTGAAAAGACACATTGCTTGAGTGTTGGTTAACCCCGAAAAGTCTACCACATACAACTCATTTTAGACATTCCCAACGAATGAAACATCAAGAGTCTGGCTCCACGAGAGGACCACGATATCAGGTTCAAAGAAGATGGAGAAACCAATCTTCCCTAAAGCACGAACTGGAAGTAAATTGTAACCAAGATTCGACAAGCATGACATTCGCAAGAGTGATGTTAGGAGGAACAACCACCTTGCCGAAACCCATTGCCTCAGATTTTGACTTATCTCCATACATGATGGTTGCTTTATTTATATTTGGTCTCAACTTTGTCATAAGCTCCTAGCTTCCGGTCATATGACTTGTACATCCACTATCAAGTATCCATTTTGACCCACCGGAAGCATAGTACTACAAAAGATCATTGACTTGAGTTAGGGCCTATGGAGGGTCCTCTCATGTTAGCAACAAGGGTTTTGGGAACCGAAATAGTGTAGTCAATGTAACCATCATAAGTACTAACATATTTAGCATGCACTTGACCATAATAATTAACAAATAAAAAGTGGTGAGGATTTTTAGGTCCCGTGGATCTGTTACGAGTGGTTTCGTCCCTAATGACAACCCCACTCGCACCAACATTCTTCTTTGCTTGTACGGAATTGGCCTTATTCTTGTTCTTGTTCTTCTTCTTCTTGTTTTTTCCCTTGTAAACATGGCCAAGACCTTGCTTGTCATTTTGTGTCCTTGGAGCTACCACAATCTCAACATTAGGGTCCTTTCCCTTAATGCTTGCGAGATCTTCCTTCAACCTAGCATTCTCCTCAAGAATATTTGCATGATCACAAGAAGAAGTAGAAGTACTAGGCACATTGAATTGATATAGTCGATTTTGAAGTTGTTCATGTGACTTGGTGAGGGTAGAGTGTTCACTCTCCAAGGCCCTGTGAGCCTTGGTGAGCTTCTCTAGCTCCTCGGTTAGTTTATCATGAACAACACCAAACTTAACCTTTTTCTTCTTAGACATTTATATTTAGCAATAGCACGGTAACACTCCTTAGTGAGTTTAGAGATTGATTCATTATGTGACTCCTCAATAGTCTCAAGTTTCTCTTCAAGACAGACTCGAAGTCCATGCTCTTCCTCAAGAGTGTTAGTGAGAGATGCAATTTCAAGAGCATCCTCCCTCTCATGATCAACCTTCTTCTCAAGAAGCTCTTGAGCCTCTCCCAATTGGGTCATGAGAAGCTCAAAGTGCTTTTTGGTCTCACCTCCCAAGTTAGTAAAAAAGCGATCCAAAAAGGCAATTTAATCTTCTACGCCAAGACTAGCAAGATCATTCTTTGCATGTTGGGTCTTAGGGATGGAAGACGATGATACCTCGGTGGCCTTGGCCATGAAGCACTTTGCAGAGTAGAGGGGAATATTCTCATCGGGGGATTCAAAGAGAGATAAAGATGATGAAGACGCAATAGCAATAACGGCCACTTCACTTGTGGTTTCTTCTTCATCATCATCATCACCAAAAGCATACTCTTCTTGAGTCGCTAACACAATCCTTGAAGTTGGCTTCTTGTTGGAGGAGTTCTTCTTGAAGAAAGGCTTTTTCCGAGTGAGCTTTGACTTATCTTTGATGACAAGTCTCCCTCCTTGAGTTTCTCTATTCTCGAAAGGGCACTCGGCAACGAAATGATACTTGTCTTGACAATTGAAGCAATACCTCACCTTTTGAACCCTTTCCTTTCCATAATTTGACTTGGTATTTTCCTCAACATATTCCTTGGCCTTGGGAGGGTTCGTCCAAAACTTTTGAGCGACAAGAGCAAAGTAGTCCTTAAGCACCGGATCATACTCCTTGGCTTCTATAGGAGCCAACTCTCCTTCCAATTCAACTTCTACTTCATTGTCCACCACCTTGGTCACAACCTTAGCCTTCAAAGCAACAGAGGCTCCTTTGTGTATTCCAATAGCACGAGCACGAGAGTCTTCGACAAGCTTTGTTTGAACTTGAAAGGATGCAATCTCTTGCATAACCTCATTTGAAGTCATGATATGGTATTTGTGTCTTCCTTGAAGGCTCTTCAAGTCCACATGCTCAAATGGCATGAGGGCACTCACATACTTCCTCTTGATCCAAGCATCATAAACATAAGTGGCACCAAGACCACTAAAGGCAGTAGCAAGGGTCTTGAATCTTCGATACATGTCCTCATGGCTCTCACCATCATGCATATAGAACCCTTCCGACTCATTTCTCAAGGCATCAAACCTATTCCTCTTCATGCTTTCATTGCCCTCAAACATGGAGACTATAGCATCCCATGTTTCTTCGGCGGGGGAGAATTTTTTTAATGTGCGGCATGATCTTCTCACTCGCGGTTTGTTGAATCATGTGCAAGGCCACAAAGTTGAGTTGAAAATCAACCACTTCTCTTCTTTTCAAGTTCTTTTGATCAACGGGTTTGTATCCATCTTCAATGATTCTCTAGAGCTCAATGCAAGAAGAGTTCAAGTGATTTTTCATGAAATATTGCCATTGGACAAAAGAGTGTGCATAAATTTTAGGAGGGTCGCCCCTATTGTTTATATGAGGATGTGGGATAGGAGTATTGGCAGAGTACCAACCGGGAACCTTATGGTAATCTTCCTTTCCATCCTATCCCTTAGAATATTAGGATTTCTTAGGAGGTGGGGTTTCACCTTTAGTTCCTTCAACCTCATCCTCCTCACTTTCGTCTCCGAAATTGCTTCCGGAGACTCCACTGAGGGGGCAGCCGTGTCCTTGGTTTTCATGAGTTGCATTATCATTTCACGCAACCCTTGCATTTGGGTCTCCAGGGATGAATTCAAGGAACCATGCATTTCATTGAGATCATTCATGGTGGCTGGAACCGTGGACTCGATGGTTCTCTCTTTGATGGCCATACTAACTCTTAGGCGGTTAAGCCCAATTTAAGAGTCGAGGCTCTGATACCAATTGAACGGGTAGGAGCACATAGAGGGGCGTGAATAGATGCTACTTCCAAATTTTAATACTTATTCGATTTAGGCTTGACACAAAGGTAAATTCTCTAGATATGCAACTACGGTGAATTTACCTATATGGCAAAAGCTACACTAAGCAAGAGACAAACACAAAGTAAAGGTGAAGGATAGAGGGAACCGATGGCGAAAGCACGCGGACAAGGATGTATTCTCGATTTCCTCCTTTTGAGGGGAGTACGTCTTGTTGGAGGAGTGTGAGTTTTGCAACACAGGCCTACTCAACACCACAAAGGGCTCACTATATTCTCCGATGAACCTCGCCACAAAGGCATAGTTCACCTTCCACTATTGATTCCCTTCGAGGCGGAAATCGGAGCTTTTAATGAGCTTGAGGAACCCACCCACAACTGAATTGGGGGCTCTCGGGAACACCAAGAATCTGTTACACTGCAACAAGTGAGTAACACAAGATCTAGGTTTTCCACAAGGAAACCCTAGACACAAATCCCTCAAGTGAATGAGGGGGGAAATGAAGAACGGCTTGGTGACGATGTAGATCTGGGAGTTCTCCTTCACTCCTGCAAGAATCAATGAGTTTGGATGGACGAGATGGGAGAAATATAGCTTTTGGGAAGCTCAATTAATGGCGCCTTCAATTCTAGACGAGCTACCTTTCTTGGGGAAGAAACACCCCTTAAATAGGGGGCCACCAAAAACTGGCCGTTACGAGACATTTCGTGCCTGGCGGTACTACCGCTGAGTCCAGCGGTACTACGCTGCCTTAAGTACAGGCGGTACAATGGTGTACCGCTAACTGGTTCCCGGCGGTACAACCAAGGAAGTACCGGAAAGTACCAGGAGCGGTACTACCGGTAGCGTACCGGATACTACCGCTGTCCACTCTCATGGTTTTAATTCGAGGTGGCTGGTGGTAGTACTAGGCCACTACCGCCCTAGTACCGTAAGGACATCAGAGAGCAAAATCCGTCGGGCGGTATTTTTCTCGGTACTTCCAGCGGTACTACCGCTTTCCTGATGGAAGCGGTACTACCGCTGAGGGTAGTGGTACTAACATCGACCAAGATTTTCTCCGAATAAGTAATGCATGCTGGCAGTACTACTAGGCTAGTACCGCTAGAAATAGAGAAGATTTCCTAGCTGGCGGTACTTCGTGCGGTACCGCCCATGGCACTACCGCTTCATGGTGGTAGCGGTACTAAAGTTGGGATACCTGGTACTACCGCTACAGCAAAACTTATTCGGGTGCTGAGATATTGTTGCCTCTTCTATTTTGCATCAACCTGATTTTTTCTGAAAGGACTTAGACATGCTGTTAGAATCACTATCGCTAGGATGCCCGGTACTACCGCTACAGCAAAACTTATTCGTTGGCTGAGGTAATGTTGCATCTTCCTATTTGCGTCAACCTATTTTTTCCTAAAAGGATTTAGACTTATTGTTAGAATCTTAATTGTTTTGTTATTAACTCCAAAACATTTTAGAGAGATCGATGAACTTTCATCACCTTCAGCGTCTCTGCATCAACGTCCTTCGCCAATGCCAAGGAGAGCACGAGACCTTTGCTCTGGGTGCATGTTCTGAGTTGCTATGTTGGTACTATTCTATTATTACGTCTAAGACTTTTCTAAGCCACGTGTAGCTCCTAGGGGGGCCGGCTCGGGCGAAACCCTAGCCGTATCCCCTACCCCTCCTCATCTTCAAATCCCCGCTGCCACGGAGGAAGTCGGCGGCCAAAGCCTGTCCCGGTGGACAGCGTATGGCGGGATCTTATCTCAGTCATTCCCGAGGCAGAAGTTCTCCGGCCTAGATCGCAGTGGTGGCCCTGGACGTCGACTGC
This sequence comes from Alopecurus myosuroides, assembly GCA_028641055.1. NCBI lineage: Eukaryota > Viridiplantae > Streptophyta > Magnoliopsida > Poales > Poaceae > Alopecurus > Alopecurus myosuroides. The sequence goes on along the minus strand of CM054059.1, from coordinate 458,630,164 downwards.
AGCGAGGCGGAGCATGGACTCCCGGGCGGCGTCCTAGGATGGTAGTGGTCGGACCGCCAGTTGGCTGCACGTGAAGCGGGCCTTGGCCTAGCGGCGGCTCCGAGGCCGCGACAGACTCACCTCTTTAGGACAATGGGTCTACAAGGAAGGATCCATTGTGGCTCGCGGGAGGGAAGTGGTGACTACCGGAGGCCATTGCTGCGTGGTAGCGCGGTAGCCGGACGTCGGTCTAGTGGCGGCGATATGGCCGCTTTCTACTCAGTGTGACGTTATTTGATAGCACCACGGGAGTTTGGCGTTGGGGCGGTGGCTCGGCTTTTTTTACGGTGGCGGGTTACGTGGTCATGTGGATGACACGTTGGTTGGATCTTCATTCTGTTGATGGTCTCCAACTCCGTGTGTCGCGGTCGATGGCGGTATGGGACGTCCTCTACTTGGACCGCGAATTTTTTAGGCCGACGGCGGTATGGGACGCCCCCTCCAATGCAAGATCGGTTTCAATTCGACGCGGCAGGTACTACGCACAACGGGGTCAGGGGAGCTATCAAGTCATGCCTGGCCGGCGGCGATGTGGCTTCTCATCGGAGGTGTCATGTTATGCCTGATCCCGGCAGGTGCTACACACGACGTCTTCTCTGTGGTTTCAAGTCATGTCTGATCCTGGCAGGTGCTACGCACGACGTCTTCTCCGCGGTTTCAAGTCATGGCTGATCCTGGCAGGTGCTACGCACGACGTCTACTCCGCGGTGTCAAGTCATGCATGTTGTTATTCTTTCGAAGGTGGTGCGACAGCAGCTGGATGCGTGGCGCTATGGGACATCAACGACTTTCAGTTTCTCCTTCGGCGGCATCTCGTCAACGATGTGTCGTTGGCAGGACAAGTGGTGATGGTAGATGATTCAACTTGGAGCTTGCACAATTTGGTGGAAACATTTTTGGCAATGTTGACGCGTGATTTTGTCGTTCCCTTGCTGGAGGTGGTGGCTCGAAGCTTGTCTTTGGGATGAAAATCTCGGGTCGACTTTAGGTTGGACTCGTGATCAGCGGCACCGGTGCGACTTTTCCTAAGGGTTTGTCTAGAAGTTGTGTGTTTCTTTCTTTTAATATTTTACCATAGGGCTAGTGGTAGTCTGGTGAAGTGTGTCGCAAGGCATGCGGCTTCGGGTTTGTTTATTTATAATCTTTCTAATTTTTGCGTTGAAAAAAGTTGCGTGCATCGTTTCGATGCAGAGCCTAGGGCTTCTTCCTGTTTCGAAAAAAAAAGTTCTTGGCGGCAGCATGTAGAGAAGTCCGGTGATGGAGTGCATCTGCCTATGTTACAGGGTTTCATCAGTCGCTGGATTGCATTACGAATCCTAGTTGATGTCCGTTGGGTCCGTTACGAGTGCAACGCATCCCCCCACCCTCGGTGACTATTTCTGTTAAATGGGTCGGTCCAGTAGAGGGTCTCCGTTTTTTTTCCTGATTTTGGGAAGTTTTTAGAACAATTTTTTTTGTTTACTCGTTTTGGCTGCCTTGAAGCGGTAATTAGGATCCCCCAACACAATCATCGCTGAAGGAGCCCCCTGATGGCACCAGGGCTTCAGTCCGCCTAAAACAAGGAAAGGGAAGGAAAAGGGCTACCGGCCTGTAACAATGGTTATCGGGTGTACAGTCTTAGGCCAATAAAGTCGACCAACCAAGGGCAAATGCAACGCGCCCCCTAACGGTCCCATTCGGTCCCCGCGAACTGATTTGGGTAAAATACCCATTCCAACGGCCCCCAAATGGATCCAGTGGAGACATGTCGTGTTTTCCTCAAACGTGGCCCAAGTTTGGTCCATGTTTCGGTTGGTCCGCGGACGCGAGCCTCGTCCTACCTGGCCCACCTGGCAGTGCACCGCGTTGACACGTCACCCTTGATGGCCCACCTCACATTGACAGGGCGCCCTCTCGCCTACTGTCGAAGCTCTGGCTCCGCAAATCCCTCAGGTGACCCTATCGGGTTTCGACTAGGAGATGTCATAGGCGCTGGTGAGATCGTCGGCTTGACAGGGAGGCAAGATTTACCCAGGTTCGGGGCCCTCGAAGAGGTAAAACCCTTACTCCTGCCTTCTGCTGATCTGTATTAGACGATTAGATCGATTACAGGGTGCTCGAATCGAGAGTAGATCTCGAGTTTCAAGGCTTTTGTGGTCGTGCGGTAATACTTGGTCCTCTCCTTTGGGGCTCTCCTGGCTTTATATAGATAGCCAGGTCTCGAGTCCAACCCGGAGAGGATACAAACCCTAGCTTGAGTCGGTTACAATCTCTAACTTAACCCGCAAGTTGACGCGGGTGGGCTCTTCGTGGGCCTTCTAGAGTATTCCAAGGGCGCTTCCTGTCGGGCCTTGATCAGAAGGTTTGAGAGGGGGTGTCCTTACTCGCAGGGCCCAGGATCCATGCCCTCGTCAGTAGCCCCCGAGCGTGTGCTCGACTAGGATTTATTTTCAGTCGGGTAGACGGTCAGACCTTTTCTTTGATCTCATCTTGGAAGTTCAGCTCGACAGTTGTTGTCTTCGAAGGGTGTGTTCCCTGTTTTGCGAATTTAAAATACTCGAGTATCGAGCAGCATTGGTGCCAGTTTTTGCGGCTATATTAGCAGAAGGATGTGGCGCAGTGGCTTGGCTCTCCCGAGAGATCAGGGCCAATTAATTGCGACTAGGGCAAAAACACTCCTGGCCTACACAGATTCGAGACCTCCGACTCGAACCCGATGAGGTGATCGTCACGACTGGGCCGTTGTGGACTTATCGAGTCGAACTTAACCTAAGAGGGTACCCGGCGCGTCCGCTAGGATTTTTCTTCGTGTTGTTGACACGGAACTATGCCGGAGGACGCAGCTTTCGAGTGCGATTCCAGGCCCAAAAGAAAGATCTTTTTGGGTCTTACCTTCATATTCGAAGAATATGGCATCCGGATGTGCCTAGTCGGCTGTACAATCCAGGTTTTTGTGATGTATAATTATCACGCATAAGGTAGGTTCCTTCTACCCGATCAGATTGGTATAAGTTCCGTACGAAAAAGCTTCGTGTAGGAAATGTTAGTTCCGTATGAAAGAGTTTTCATGTTTTGGAAAATTGTGCCCGTACGAAAGAGTTTTCGTGTATAAGGTATGTTTCTCTTGTTCGAAGAGGCTTTGATTCATGAATTTTTTCATGGGAAAATTGTGTTCTATCCGAAGGAATTGATATTCGTGCGAAGATAATTTCGCGTTTGAACTTCCATTCGCAAACAATTTCCCTTTTGAATGACGAACGTCATGACGTCAAGGCGTGCTCCTCTTCTCCCGATGGGACGTGACGGAGTGGCAGCAGAAATTGGCCCACCTTGTCAGCTTTTTGACCGGGAAACGAGACGTTGCTCCCGTTTTTTACGCGAAATGCGCAGTAAATGCGCACGATCTTTTGTTAAGATCGTGGCACGAAACAGCGTACGCCGCCGCTTCGTTTCATCCTTACGCGTGGCAGCCGCGATAGGTGCCACGTTGCGTATCGTACGGCTGAGATTGCTTTACCCCGTATATAAATAGGGGTGTTAGCGCCGCAGTGAAAATTTCCCCGCTCTCAATCTTCGTCTTCCACCTCGCGCTCGTCTTTGCCTTCCTTGCGCTCGAGCTCCCGCTGTGAACAATGGCCGGCGGAAAGAAACGTGGCGCTGGAACCTCCGCATCTGGCGAGCCTTCTGCACCACTCGCCCCTCGCGCCGGCGACTGGCGCACCCCCAACACCACTGCTAAGAGCATCAAGGAGATGCAGCGGGAGGGTCTGCTGCCGGCGGAGGCGGAGAAGCGCGTCCGTCTCGGGAAGAGGGAAGAGGTACCAAACCCTCACTCGAACGAGCGTGTGGTCTTCGTGGACCACGTGACTCGAGGCCTCTCCTTCCCTCTTCACCCTTTCTTCATCGGGCTGCTGTGTGCATACGGCATACAGCTCCACGACCTCCCCCCGAACGCGGTGCAGCACATCTCGTGCTTCATCGCGCTTTGCGAATGCTATCTTGGCATTCGCCCGCACTGGGCGCTCTGGAAGGCGCTGTTCAAGATCCGGATCTTCCGCGAGAGATCGCGGGTGGAGTCCGAGCCCGGTGAGCCACTTCGCACGGGTGGCTTCGGGATCCAAGCGCGCCAGGAGAATGCCTACTTCAACATGCACTTCATCGACTCCGCCCAGGGCTGGCGGAAGAAGTGGTTCTACGTCGCCGACAACAACTCGAATGGGCTTGTAGAGTTCCACCCATTCGCAGTTCTGGCGAGGCGCAAATCTTGGAGCCACAAGATGTCAGCCGAAGAAATCCAGACAGTCACGCCTCTACTCGAAAGAGTAGGTGCTCTTCGAGACCAAGCCTCGGGAGTAGTGCTCAATGGACTTCATCTGGCAAGCCTTTTCTTGAAGCGCAGGATCCAGCCTTTGCAGCAGAGGCCTTCCGCTATGTGGGAGTACCAAGGCGCAGAAGATCCCAGCCGAGTGAGCCGCGAAGAACTTTCGAATGTGGAATTCGAGAAGAAGATCGCGGCCATCACTCGACTGAAGGTCGGGGAGCAATTCCCCGATTGCTCAGTCGAGGCTTATTCTGCTTCAAACCCTCCTCCAGCTGCGGTTAGTTTCCTGCCTTTAACTTGCTTTCATTTTCAGAATTTTCGTAGTTGATAAGATCTTTATCGTCTTCTTATCTTTGTAGAGCCTAGCTGTAGCAAATTGCTACCCGCCCGTTGTTGGTGAAGATGCCTCGTGTCTTCAGTCAAGCCACCAGGACGGCGCGGTTGACACCAGCGTGGCCAACGCTTCCTCGAGTTCTGAGCATGATTCCTCAGATGATGTTCAAGACTCGAGTGGCGTCCCACCAAAGCGCCGTCGGGTGAACGAAAACGAAGTCACCTCCAAAGACAAGTCTTTGGAGGCATCACCTGGCCCAACTCCAATTTCTGCGACTCCGCTTCGATCTCTTCCTCCTCTGGCTCCATTCGCAAACGCCTGGAATGCGGATGACTTGGATGAAGACGACGAGGATGATGAGTAAGTTTTTTCCATATTTTAATTCGATTGAACTCTATTTGTCATTGCTGACGTTTCTTTGTCCTTCACTGCAGTCTGCAGGCAATCAGCCCGCGTAGATTCGCCGCGGCTGTTCCTCCCGAAAAGAGGAACAAAGCGAAGGATGCGGGTGAAACCCCTACTGCGGGTACCGTCCAGAACTCTCCCAGGGCAGCGCCTGATGCTGCGACTGCGGAGCGGGATGTCCCCAGCTCCGCTGCTAGAACTTCGGTCTCGAAGGAGGCGACGGACAGCTCGGCGGATCCCCTCTCCCGCGCCTCCGGACAGGTAAACTTCTATCTCTTTGGCTTTCTCAAACAAAATTTTATCGGGTGCACGACAGTGCTCCCGATGGGAGTAGCCCCCGAGGCTGTAGTCGATTGTAAATAATCGGGTACAGGCTCAAAACCTCTTTCTGCTCTTCTTCTTTATTTTGTCTTCTTCGGGTGCACGGCAGTGCTCCCGATGGGAGTAGCCCCCGAGGCTGTAGTCGATTGTAAATAATCGGGTACAGGCTCAAGCCTCTTTTCTTTTAACTCTTTATCTTCATGCTTTCGCAGTCGCTCGTCGATTCCCTTGCGGCGATCGGTCGCCGCGTTGTTCTGGCCGAGACAGATTGCGAGTCGCTTCGATCAGAAGTTAACCGACTCAAATCTGAAAGCGACCTTCTTAAAGGTAAATTTCATTATCTTCTTGGCTTCCGTGTATCATCCATTCTTGATTTCTGATTAATATCCCCTTTGCAGCTCGAGCCGAATTCGCAGAGTCTGAAAAGACCAAACTTTCAGAGCAGGTAACTGCTCGGGAAGCTGAACTGGCGACTACCCGACAAGAGCTGGAAGCTTCCCGCAAGCAATCGGAGGAACTCAATACGAAGCTTGCGGAGGCGCGGAAGACCGTGAAGGACTTGGAGGAGGCCGGCAGTAAGGCTGACAACGACACTGTCGCGTTCCTTCGTCCTCTCGCCAAACGCTTTGCGGGTAAGTGTCTTGGGTTTTTGAACTTTTCATTCTGCTGATTTTTGCTAAGCATTATTTTCTCTGTCTGTAGATCTTCTGAGTGTTCCTCTGGAGATTCCTGGGATTCAGCGGGTGGACGTGCTGACCGACACTCTCGCGCAGCTCAGGAGGCATTCTGAGGGAATATTTTCCCTGATTGATGATGCTTCCAAAGCGTTGGCACGAGTGCATGGCCGTCTTGTCGCCAGCGGTACTCCTGCGCCTGCGCTGAGCGAGTTGTCGAAGGTCTTCTCGGAAGGCGACCTCCTGGAAGCCTTTGCGGTTGCTCAATCGGAAGCTGGCGCAAAGACTGCGATTCAGTTCGCTCTGGCGAACGGAGTTGAAGGTCTGGAGGAGGCCTATTCGTCCATGCCGGTCGACCCTTCCACGGGCAAGAAGGTACGGCTATCTCGTTTTTCTGAGCAAGCCACTGTTCTTGCTCGGAAATTATCTGAGATGTTTGCTCGGAAGAAGGGAGGGTCGACCGCTGCTAGCGGCAGCACCAACGCGGCTTCGTAGACTTTTGTTTTCCTTTTGTTTCTGTTGCTTGGATGTAATGAATTTTGGGATATATTCCCGTACCTTTGCTGGTCTTTTAATCGAAGCGTATTGCATTTAAAATTTATCCTTGTCGTCTATACTTTGCCTCCCGATGGGAGTAGCCCCCGAGCGATTAGTCAGATGTGCGACTGGAAACAACTCGAGTAGGGCGTCTCACTTCTTTCCTTGTACTTCTTCCAGGCAATTGCGTCTGCCGCTGAACCTTCGAGTGGACGTGGTAGTCCAGTAAATCCACTTGTGGCTGCCGTGGGCACTCTTGCCGGCCTTCGTGATAAGGTTCAGGAAAGTGAACGTAGGCTGAAAGCGCTACGCGGAGTAGCTGACGTGGCGATATCCAAGCAGAAATTGGCGGCTGAGCGCGAGCAATTTCTGATTGGAGAACTGTCTTCGATTGCAAAGGAGTTATTATGTGAGTAGTGCAGCCCCCATGCTATTTTCCTCCTCTGTGTTTCTTAGCTTACTAAGTGCGTTTGCTTCTTAGTTGTGAAACCAGATGACAGGGAAGAAAAGCAGTGGGTAGAAAACCACATTCATCAAGAAGCTAACAGCACAAAGCCTCATGCGAGTAATTTCTGGTCTGATCGCAGTCGAGGTTTTGTGATGGTTGTCTTGAAGTTTCGAGTCCGCCAGGCGAAAGTTCTCATGAGTTCTTTCCACGAGGTCCTGGTTGCGGTGAATGCTGCTTTTTATCCACTTAAGAGGGGCCCCGAAGACTGGAGCTATCTTCTCAGGTTATTCGGACGAGAAGGAGAGGTTCGTGCGTGCGTTCGCAATCAGATGACATGCGGCGCGGTTGTTGCTCTCTCGTTTGTCCGAATATGGCATCCTGAGATAGACTTGAACTCCGTAGCCCGGCTTCCGGATTATGCAATCGAAGATATTGCGCCGTACTATGATGCTGTTCGTCCTGCAGCCGAGAAGATTATCCGAATGACATCTGAAGAGGTAGATAGGATCTTAGCGGCTAAGAATGCTCAACGTTTCGACTGACTTTATCGGATGTGAATATCCTGTAAGTTTATCTGTAGTTTGTAAAAACTGTAGTAAGGTGCGCAACCTTTGTACTTGATAATTCTTTTCTGTGGTGCTTAGTTTTAGGTGTAGCCCCCGTGTATGTTATGGGGTGTGTACCTGTAACCTTGAAAGCTGTCGAGTAAATATGATGAGAGAATCATGTCTTTATTGTTATGACTGAGGAGTCATGTGTTCGAGCTACAAAATTGGCTAGTATAGCCTTATTGTTGCAAAGTAAATAAACCTAGGGGTAGAATTTGCGCAGTTGCGTGATATTCCATGGATTGGAATAAATGCCTCCAGTCTCTGGATTCTTCAGTCGATAGGCTCCTCCTGGGATTACTTCGTGTACGATGAAGGGTCCTTCCCAAGGTGGTTCGAGCTTGTGCCCTTCCTTTTGCTTTAGTCGCAACACCAAATCGCCAACCACGAATGATCTGTGGCGTATGCGGCGACTGTGATAATTGCGTAGTGATTGTTGGTAGACTGCAGATCTTGCGAGTGCAATGTCCCGAATTTCGTCGAGTGCGTCCATATCTGCTGCAAGTGCTTTGTTGGAGGTTTCTTCACTGTAGGCTACAACTCGTGGGGCGCTGAATCGAACTTCTTCGGGGAGGATGGCTTCTGCCCCATATACCATGAAAAATGGTGTGTATTGCGTTGATCGATTGGGGGTTGTGCGGAGGCTCCAAAGTACGGAGGGTAACTCCTCTGCCCAATGACCTGCAGCGGGATGTAGCCGATCGAGCAATCTCTTTTTGATCCCAGCCGAAACTAAGCCGTTGGATCTTTCGACTTGACCGTTTGTTTGCGGATGGGCGACCGAAGCAAACTTCAGATTAATTCCTTTCTCTTCGCAGAACTGTTGTGTCTCCTTTGCAGTGAAGTTCGTACCATTGTCTGTAATGATGTCGTGTGGCACCCCGAATCTGCATATTATGGAATCGAGGAACTTGATTGCGCATTGGGCGCTACCCGAGGTCACTGGCATAGCCTCGATCCATTTGGTAAATTTGTCGACTGCGACCAGCAAATGTGTGTACCCTCCTGGAGTAGATTTGCGCAGTGGGCCAACCATGTCAAGCCCCCATTGGGCAAAGGGCCAGGCGATGGGTATCATGTGCAACTCTGTGGCAGGTGCGTGCGGCTTGGGTGAGAATCGCTGGCAAGCGTCACATCTGTCGACCAGGTTTTTTGCATCGTTGGCTGCTGTTAGCCAGTAGAACCCTGCTCGAAAGGCTTTTCCCAGTATTGCTCTCCAGCTAGCATGATGTCCGCAATCACCCTGGTGTATATCCCGAAGTAACTCTTTGCCGTCTTCGGGTGCGATGCACCGCTGAAGGATGCCCGAGATGCTTTGCTTGTACAGTTCTCTGTTGATTACCCGAAAGGATTTGCTACGCCTGATTAGCTGTCGAGCCTCGCGTGGATCGGCCGGGAGCTGTTTATTGAGCAGGTAGTCGAGATATTTCTGCGTCCAGACTGGCTCGACCAGAAAAACCTGTCGTGATATATTATGAATAAGCTCGATAAGCGCGACCTGCGGGCTGACCTCTGTTTCTGGCGCTGCCGGTGTTTCTGCAGCTTTCTTCAATTTGACCGATCGCTTGACCATCCGTTCGAAGTATATTCCTGGCGGTATGGGTGTATTCGTGGAACCCATGTTCGCCAGTCTATCCGCCTCTTCGTTGCTGGATATTGCAATATGTTTCAACTCGCATCCTTTGAAGCTTCCTTCGAGTATATTATACATGTCGCGGTACGCGATCATGTTTTCAGCAACGGCATCGCATTCTTTCATTGTTTGTTGCACTATGAGGTTGGAATCGCCATAAATCATCAACCGGGTAGCTCCACAAGCAATCGCCATCTTCATTCCGTGCAACAGTGCTTCATATTCTGCGTCGTTGTTCGATGCTGGGTCGTCAGGTGGAAAGTCTAGTCGCAGGACATATTGCAGTTTGTCTCCACGAGGCGAGATAAGAACGATTCCAGCTCCTGCCCCTTCGTTTCTTTTGGACCCGTCAAAGTACATGATCCAATTGCTTGTGTACTCGGGTGGCTCGGGTGTTTGTAGCTCTGTCCATTCGCTGATGAATTCCACGAGAACTTGAGATTTGACTGCATTGCGTCCTGCGTAGGTGATATCCCAAGCACCCAACTCGATGCTCCACTTCGCTATTCTTCCGGATGCCATAGGGTTGTTCATGATTGTCCCGAGTGACGCATCATTAACCACTGTAATGGCGTGTTCCTGGAAGTAGTGTTTGAGTTTTCGGGCTGTGAGGACAACTCCATACGCAAGCTTCTGGTAATGAGGATATCGCTGCTTGCACGGCGAGAGCACTTCGCTGATGTAATATATTGGGCGCTGGACTCCGTATGCCTTGCCATCTTCAGGTCGTTCGACTACGATTGCAGTGCTGATGACCTGGTTTGTAGCGGCTAAATAGAGAAAAAGCGGCTCCCTTTCTTGTGGTGTTGCGAGGATGCGCCTGCTTTGCAACGACCGTTTCAAGTCTGCGAATGCTTGTTTGGCTTCGGGGGTCCATTCGAATTTGTCCGTCTTCTTCAGTAGCTTGTAGAAGGGTAACGCCTGCTCTCCCAATCGCGCGATGAACCTGCTTAGGGCGGCCAATCGCCCTGCGAGCTGCTGGACTCCGCGTAGATTGGTAGGCTCCTTCATGGTGAGGATGGCTTGTATTTTCTCCGGATTGGCCTCAATGCCTCTGGCGGATACCAGGTATCCTAGGAGTTTTCCTGCAGGGACGCCGAAAACGCATTTTGTTGGATTGAGCTTGATCCGATATGCATTAAGGGCGTCGAATGTTTCTTTAATATCTTCGAGGAGTGTGTCCTCTACTCGAGTTTTGATGACGATGTCGTCGACATATACTTGTACGTTCTTGCCAATGAGATTGGCAAGGCATCTCTGCATGCAACGTTGGTATGTTGCGCCTGCGTTCTTCAGCCCGAAGGGCATTGTCGTATAGCAGTATACACCGTGTGGTGTGATGAATGCCGTCTTCTCTTCGTCTTCCTTTTTCATTCGGATCTGGTTGTATCCCGAGTAGGCGTCCAAGAAAGAGAGACGTTGGCAACCTGCTGTGGAGTCCATGATCTGGTCGATTCGTGGTAGAGGAAAGTTGTCCTTGGGGCAGTGTTTGTTCAGTGACGTGTAGTCGATGCACACCGGAAGGATATCCGTGTTCTTCTTGGGGACCAGCACCGGATTTGCTAACCAGGTGGATATCTTGATCTCCCTAATGAAATTTGCGGCTAGCAGCCTATTTACTTCTTCTCCCAGCGCCTTTTGCTTGGGTTCTGAAAATCGTCGAGTCGTCTGTTTGATGGGCTTCGCGTTAGGAAAGACTTCGAGTGAGTGCTCGGCAAACTCCCTGGGTATACCTGGCATATCTGAGGGCTGCCAGGCGAAAATTTCCCAGTACTCACGGAGGAGTTTGACGAGCGCGCTTTCCTATGCTGGTGGAGGTGGTGGCGGTGGTAGCTGGAATTGTTGTCCGCCTCCTGGTAGCGGTGGATAGTTTTGGGTGGAAGCGAATCTTTTCTTGGCGAGTGCGTCCGAGATTTCGATGAACTTTCGGCAATCCTTGAGAAGGTGTGTTGCCTTAGTTTTGCCCGTGCGCTTATCTGTGAACAGATGTAGCGAGCAGTACCCATCGAGGTCTTCCTCGGGTGATTTTTCTTCTACCTTTGGCTTCCATTCGCGACTTCCACGACGACCGGAGTCGCGACTTCGCGTGAACTCTGCTGCCACTAGTTCTTCTCTATCCTCGTGGTCGTAGTATTTCCTTCTCTTTCTTCGCCCATGACGGTCTTCGTCATGTGTGGGCGATGATGTTCTTTCATTGCGTACCGCGTCTTCTCCATTGGCCCATTTTTCGGCTATGACCATGAGCTCCCCTATGGTTTTGGGCGCAGCTCTGCCAAGTTCTTCTCGAAACGCGGTTCTTCTTGCTCCTTTGGCGAAGGCCTCAATCGCCACTTCTTCAGAGATTGTCCCTGCGGTGTTCCTGAGTGTGTTCCACCGCTGGATATATTCTCGCGTGGATTCGCCACTTTTCTGTTTGCAAGCCCGTAGTTCTTCGATTGTGGCTGGCCTTTTGTAGGTCGACTGGAAGTTTTTGCAGAAATCGCGATGCAGGTCGTCCCATGATGCATAGCAAGATCGTGGTCTCCTCTCCAGCCAGCTGCGGGCCGCTCCGGCCAGGTGCAAATTGAGGTATTGCATGGCCGTGTTCTTGTTACCACGTTGGCATTTTACTGCCGTGAGGTAGTCGCTTAACCACTGGGAGGGCTCGAGTGAGCCATCGTATTTCGTCACCTCCGAGCTGAGCTTGAATCTCTTGGGTAGAGGTGCCTCGCGAATACTGCGAGCAAAGCAAAGTGCTCCGCAGGTTTCGTCGTCCGACGACCCGGATGAGGAGCGTTCACGATATCGTGAGGCCCTCGCTTTATCCACCTTCTTCTGGGCGAGATCGGATCGCGCGTCGTACCCGGACCGGTCGCGGTCGCTATCTTTTCTTGGTTCTTTGCTTCGTTTTCTCGAGCGGCTGCTGTGGTGCCGCGAATCTTTGTCTCTCGGGCTGTCGTCGCTGCTGCTTCGGCTGTCGCCGCGGCGCCGAGCTTCTTTTCCTCGGCCGCGACGCGGCGATTTGTCCTTTCTCGGAGAGGAGCTCCTGTGCCTGCGGGGCGTGTCTTTGTCTTTGTCCTTCTCTTGTCGCGCCTTCTCCAGTTGTTCCTTGCGATCGTGGGAGGCGAGCTTCGCGGCAGCCAGCCCTAGACCTTTGCGGATATGCTTGTATTGTTCTACCCGAGGATCGCTGTCCGTTGGCTGGTTCATCTGCATGTAGGTGGCCGCGGCTAGAATTGCGGCGGCTGGAGTTTGCGGGTAGACGTTGCCGTCGTCGTCAACCCTCATGAAAGAAGATGTGTTAGACCTGTTGGTCCCAGCCATGGATTCGTGGTCCCTTGTCGATGCTGCGGGTCCTTTTCCCACGGGTCGGGTACCGACCGAAGGAGCAAGGGACAGCTCGGCTCGGCGTAGGCTTGACTCATCCGCCGCTCTCCTGCGACGGGCTAGATCTGCTCGGGCGTCCTTGATGTTTGAGGCCGCTCTCACTAGGTGATAGTGATAGGCGGTTAGGTCTTCCTGCGTAGCGCCTGCTGCGGGTGGCTGACTTTTTCGCATGGATTCTTTTGCTCTTTTCCAGGCTTCCCGCGAGACGCCGATTAGATCGCGCTCGGTTGCGCTATATTCAGTTTCTGAGGGCTGTTCCGACCCTGCCATGCAGACTTGGGCCAGTCGTGGCCCGTGCGTCCTAGGCGCAGGTCGGGAGGCTCTTCGCACCCGAGAGGGTTCCTCTGTCGAGAGTGCGTGGTAGTCGATCGTGTTGAAGCGGATGGATTCGCCGCTTTTCTCCATAGGGAAGCGCGAGTTGACGGCTCCAGATTCGGGTTCAGATTCATCCGAGAAGTGGAGGATTCCGTCTCTGTTTGCCATGAAGTTGAAGCTTCCGAACGTCAGGGTGACGCTTTTCTCCAGATCCTCGAATACCGGGCGTGATTCCGGCGAGTGAGGCGTGACTATGACGGATCCGATCCGTACAGGATTGTTCGGAGCCGTAGTCGATGGTTTCCAACGGGAGTTGGATGTCGATGAAGCCGAAGATGCCGGTGATCCAGCGCCTGCGCTCCCCACGGTCGGCGCCAATTGTCGAAGCTCTGGCTCCGCAAATCCCTCAGGTGACCCTATCGGGTTTCGACTAGGAGATGTCATAGGCGCTGGTGAGATCGTCGGCTTGACAGGGAGGCAAGATTTACCCAGGTTCGGGGCCCTCGAAGAGGTAAAACCCTTACTCCTGCCTTCTGCTGATCTGTATTAGACGATTAGATCGATTACAGGGTGCTCGAATCGAGAGTAGATCTCGAGTTTCAAGGCTTTTGTGGTCGTGCGGTAATACTTGGTCCTCTCCTTTGGGGCTCTCCTGGCTTTATATAGATAGCCAGGTCTCGAGTCCAACCCGGAGAGGATACAAACCCTAGCTTGAGTCGGTTACAATCTCTAACTTAACCCGCAAGTTGACGCGGGTGGGCTCTTCGTGGGCCTTCTAGAGTATTCCAAGGGCGCTTCCTGTCGGGCCTTGATCAGAAGGTTTGAGAGGGGGTGTCCTTACTCGCAGGGCCCAGGATCCATGCCCTCGTCACCTACCTCACATCGTCCTTTTTAATGGGACCGGAGCGCGTCCCCATCTGCATCCCCACCCCCAAACCCTAGCCTACCCAAAACCCCACCGGAGCACCATCCCCACGACCATGGCCCCTCGACGATGAGGATCTCGGGGGACATCGCCAACACGTTCTACCGCACCCGCCAGCCAGTCCTGTGGCCACGAGTGCACCTCCCGCCCGACTGGCATCTGAGGGCCACCCGCGTGCCACTGCCGCCCGGCGTCCACGACGTCCACGATGACGACAGCGATAGAGACGGCTCCCTCTTCGAGTACCTCGACGAGCTCGATGCCATGAAGGCGAAGGAGGAGGCCGAGGTGGAGGAGGAGCTCCCGGCCGCCGACAACGAGGAGGAGGAGTTCTCGGTAGAGGAGGAGGAGGACGCGGACCTCCGCCGCGCCATTGAGGCCTCGCTGGAGGCACATGCCCAGATGTGGCCAGATGTGGCGGCCACCCTCGAGGCATCGACGACCGAGGTTCGTGCGGAACCATGGTCACCTTGGCACCATGGGCTCCTACACCCGCATGGCCACAGACCACTCCCGCGCCAGAGACTCTGCCTCCAGAGCAGGCACCGGCCCACATCGACGTCAACGACGATGATGAGTAGGCGCACCGGCCGCAGGCGGCACAACGGCGGACCCTAGCACCTAGCTAGGTTTTTTTTATATATTTATGTATGTAGTGGCCTTCGGGCCAAATTGTATGTATTGGCCTTCGGGCCCTATATGAAATGCATAAGTTTAACTTAAATTCATGTTTTGCATTTTTTTTTTTTTAAATTTATTTTGGGTCCCAAATCGGACCAAAACAAGACCAAAATCGGTCCGATCTGGAGGAGGCCGTTGGGTAAGCTCTAACAGCCCAGCGCAACGCAGCCCTTGCGGCCTCGGGAGCCTGAAGCGCTGCGTGCCTGCGTCCTAGTCGTATCCATGGCCCATGGTCTACCAGTTTCCCCCGCACTTGTCCTGCGATTGAGCCTAGAGTCGACATTTCCTATTTGCCGTCCGTTGGCGGCGCAATTTGGCCGTGCCGCCTGGCGGTGGGTGCCCGACGGGCCGACCCATTTTCAGGGGTCCGGTCCATTTTTTGTTTTTTTAATTTTTTTGTTTGACTTTATTTTTGTTTAAATTTATTTTTGTTCAGATTTTCTTTTGTTCAGAATTTTTTTGTTCAAATATTTTTTGTTTAAGTTTATTTTTATCTAAATTTATTTTTGTTTACTTTTATTTTTTTCAAAAAAAGTTTGTTCAAATTTTTTGTTTTTTACTGAAAAAGCAGGGAGAGGCTAAATGAGCCGGCCCATTTGCCGTGCCCCGCAGACGGCGGCGGCGAAGTGCTGCTGCGGGGCGGCAAATAGGAGCTCTGGAGCCTCCGGTCCACCACACCACCTATCCTATGGACCGAGACAGGGAGAACGGCTCAGAGTCGGAGACGTTGAGAAATGCAGCGGTATGTTCTCGGCTTCTCGCAGCCTCGCGGTCGCGGGCAGCATCCACCTACCGCATGGTCAAATCGGCACGGCACGAGCTTCCGTGTTTCCAGAGTCGGCCGTTACCGAGAGATCTCGGGGGACATCGCCAACACGTTCTACCGCACCCGCCAGCCAGTCCTGTGGCCACGAGTGCACCTCCCGCCCGACTGGCATCTGAGGGCCACCCGCGTGCCACTGCCGCCCGGCGTCCACGACGTCCACGGCGACGACAGCGATAGAGATGGCTCCCTCTTCGAGTACCTCGACGAGCTCGATGCCATGAAGGCGAAGGAGGAGGCCGAGGTGGAGGAGGAGCTCCCGGCCGCCGACAACGAGGAGGAGGAGTTCCCGGTAGAGGAGGAGGAGGACGCGGACCTCCGCCGCGCCATTGAGGCCTCGCTGGAGGCACATGTCCAGATGTGGCCAGATGTGGCGGCCACCCTCGAGGCATCGACGACCGAGGTTCATGCGGAACCATGGTCACCTTGGCACCATGGGCTCCTACACCCGCATGGCCACAGACCACTCCCGCGCCAGAGACTCTGCCTCCAGAGCAGGCACCGGCCCACATCGACGTCAACGACGATGATGAGTAGGCGCACCGGCCGCGGGCGGCACAACGGCGGACCCTAGCACCTAGCTAGGTTTTTTTTTTTATATATTTATGTATGTAGTGGCCTTCGGGCCAAATTGTATGTATTGGCCTTCGGGCCCTATATGAAATGCATAAGTTCAACTTAAATTCATGTTTTGCATTTTTTTTTTTAAATTATTTTGGGTCCCAAATCGGACCAAAACAAGACCAAAATCGGTCCGATCTGGCGGAGGCCGTTGGGTAAGCTCTAACAGCCCAGCGCAACGCAGCCCTTTCGGCCTCGGGAGCCTGAAGCGCTGCGTGCCTGCGTCCTAGTCGTATCCATGGCCCATGGTCTACCAGTTTCCCCCGCACTTGTCCTGCGATTGAGCCTAGAGTCGACATTTCCTATTTGCCGTCCGTTGGCGGCGCAATTTGGCCGCGCCGTCGGCGGTGGGTGCCCGACGGGCCGACCCATTTTCAGGGGTCCAGTCCATTTTTTGTTTTTTTTAATTTTTTTGTTCAACTTTATTTTTGTTTAAATTTATTTTTGTTCAGATTTTCTTTTGTTCAGAACTTTTTTGTTCAAATGTTTTTTGTTTAAGTTTATTTTTATCTAAATTTATTTTTGTTTACTTTTTTTTTCAAAAAAAGTTTGTTCAATTTTTTTGTTTTTTTACTGAAAAAGCAGGGAGAGGCTAAATGAGCCGGCCCATTTGCCGTGCCCCCGCAGACGGCGGCGGCGAAGTGCTGCTGCGGGGCGGCAAATAGGAGCTCTCCTGGAGCCTCCGGTCCACCGCACCACCTATCCTATGGACCGAGACAGGGAGAACGGCTCAGAGTCGGAGACGTGGAGAAATGCAGTGGTAGGTTCTCGGCTTCTCGCAGCCTCGCGGTCGCGGGCAGCATCCACCTACCGCATGGTCAAATCGGCACGGCACGAGCTTCCGTGTTTCGAGAGTCGACCGTTACCGAGAGATCTGCGTACAATCTATTCTCACGGTCCTCTATCCCTCCGACGGTCGCGCGTACTCGCCGACGACGACCACGTCGCACGCTCCTCACGTGGGCCTGCAGGAGACGTCCATCCGCATCCACACCACGTGCCCTTCCACCGCTGTCCCCGGTTCCCTCCATCCAACTACCTCCGATCAATCTCATTGTTCTCTCAAGGAGGTTTGGGCTGCGCCTGCGCGGTGCTATTGTTCTATAAGAGCATTTCCGAACGACTCAGTTTTTAAAACGCGTTTGCTTGAATATTCCGAATTTTAAAGATCAGAAAAACCAGGCGTAGAATAGAATCATTAAACGGAAACTGCAAATGTTAGAAAATTATGATTCACGCGAAAATTCAGAGATGTATAAGTTCATAGATGAATAGGGCGATATGGTAGAACATCCTCGCAGGAAAAGCTACGCCGGCTGCGCCACCATGCTCAGTCGTCGTCGTTGTACCACCACTGGGATAGCCAAATTGGTTCATCGGCCGCCGAGGTTCCATTTCCGCTGCTTGGCCTCCCGCTCCTTTTCCTGGCGCAGGCCGCGCTTGAGCTGCTCGGCGTTGAACGCCTCGACAGCGGCCGCGTCGAGACGCTGCTTCTTCGCCCACCGTTCCTCGGAGCGGACGAACTTCGCGGAGACTATGGCGAGGAGCTCCTTCTTGGTCTTGACGCCGGAGAAGTCGCCGTCCGATGCCTCCTCAACACCTTCGTCCGCCGGAGTAGCGGGCATCAATGGCGGCGCCAAAGCACGGACCGCCCCGCGAGACTCATCCGCCTCAGCATCATGCATACCGCCACCTAGCCAAGGTGATGGCAGCGAGCCACGGCCTCGCACGCAGTACGGCTTTCCACCTCCACCTCCTACGAGGACCGCGGCGACGACAACGAGATAGGGTCACTTAGGCGCTTCGGCCCTCCTGGCTTCCCTCGCATCTTGTTAGTGACTCCCTAGGCCTCATCGTGATGCGTCGGCGACAGATATGTCGACGGGGAGGTTTTAATTCGTCGTCGGACGTGGGGGGTTTGGTGGTTTGCGGCGGAATTGGGTGGGGAATTTGGTGTGCGTGGCAGCGTAGGTCACTGCTCATGACCTATATGCGGGGCGGAGCAGATAAAATAGCGGCTAGGGTGAACAATTTGACATGCCCTGAAAAACGTTTACACGCCATGGCAAAAAAAAATGAGCTTGGCCCTTAAACTCGTTAGGATTTTACAGTTTTCGTGGTTATAAAAAGTCTCCTAGAGAAGTTCTAACCACGATGGCAATGTGATCTTCTGACTTTCTATCTTCCTTAAAAAAAAATTAGCCCCGTTGGATCTCAGACTCGGTGCGTATTTCCTTGCGTGACAAAACCTGAAACCTGATGCTTCTACCATAAACTTTCTCTTTCAGTTAAAAAAAAAGTTGGAGTATATATTAACGATTTACGTGCATCTTGCACCGGAACCCAACAAAGCGGTCGCTGTTGATGTAATCATCGCGTGGAGAAGTGAAGATGCTGGATTCCTCTGCAGGATGCTAGCCCTTTCTGTCCTACTACTAGTCAGTATAAAATGATTTTGTTTTGAGGGGGCCTACCGCACCGTACCATCACCGGAACTTGTTAGCATAATAACCGGAGTATCGGCATCGGAGCTGCGGCGGGGCCGGAGCATATCCTCTCCTCTCCCCTCCTCCCTCCAGACGCAGCGCCCAGAAAGCGACTCCGACGGCGTCTCCCGTCTCCCCTCCCGCCCCGCATTAATAGAGCTCAGCGACTCGCCAGCAGTGCCTGCCCCCATCCAGCTCAAAATCTTTTGCCCAAATCTCTCTTTTCCTCCAACCCATTTCAAGCCGCCGCTGAGGTAACAGAACAATTCTCCTCCCCTAATCTCTCTTCTTCTTCCCAACTCTTTTAATCGAAGCTAATTTGATCTGGGCGCCGCGGTCTTTCCATTTTTTTTCTCCCCTGCATTTTGGTGCTACCAAGGGTTCCGTACTCTGCTCCTCAAACTGCTTCCTCTTCTTTCATGGTACTAGTTTGTTTGGATGTGCCTGCAGGATCATGGAGAGACGGAGGCGGCTCGGTGTGGCGGCTGTTCTGGCGCTCCTGCTGCTCTCCACTTGCCATGGAGGAGGTACTTTACTTGGTTCCCAATTCTGGTGCCTGTCGGATCACTGTTTTAAGTTTGCCTCGCGTTAACTCGATGAGAGTAGAAATCAAGCTGTTTCTTGTGTACGTACTACTGATTGCCGTGATTGGAGAAAAGACAGTATCATCGCAGCATACGCAGACATTTTTAAAAGGTGCAAGTGTAACCATGTAGAGGGAATCTCTGATTGCTTGTTAGGAGCTAGAACAATGTTCAACAACTGCGACTAATTCACTGCGCTTGTTGCTGTGGTTGGGGAAGTATGTATGTCCAAACATTTGGAACATGTTCTAGCATCTTCGTGTACAATGAGAAGGAAATTAGGTTGCTGAGAGTAGTTGGAACTTACCTGGTATACCTTGTTAGTATACAATGAACGAAGTTCTGGTTGCATGGTTGGTGACGGGTGACCCTCAGAAGATTGCAAGGTTGTATAAAGAAGAATTGAGTCGATAAACTATGCATGGGTCTATCTATGACATAAAGGAAAGAACCATTATGTTGTTTAATTTGGACTTGACTTTCTCTCAGTATTCTTCTAGTACGGTGCCAACACACAGCAACTAACTTAATATTCATGACGCGCACATTGATTTTGGGCTATCGTATAGCATTGCATTATTTTCAGTGATTCGCATGTCTATCTCGTTAAAAGTTGTGGATCCTGTAATTTTGCACATGTTAGGTTAAGATATATGAAAAATGGCAAAGTATAAGCATGTATGTCATTTTTAGCTTGGCTGTTGCCCGTACAAGCTTAACCATTATTGGTATTCATACATACTAGTTTACCCTATGGACGTATCTACACAACATAATTAAACTGAAGATACATTGTATTACAAATGAAATACTCCCTCTGATCGACAAAAAGTGTCGTGGAAAAACAACTAAACTAGTACAAGTTGTGTGTATGACTCCCGACACATTTTCTGGATCGGAGGGAGTATAGTTTATTGAACTTGTTTATACTCTTAGCTATTTTTGTTTGGCTAAGTTTCCCGATAACCCTTAGTTACCACACACTGACACTGGACATGAAAACGTTGACCAAAGGGGGACGGATCCCTCCCTTGGCTGTCCGTTGTTAGGAAGAAGATGAGACTTTCCAGCAGCGATTTCCCGCACTAGATAATACCCCGTTTAATTCGGTCTTCACTGGGACTCGAACCCGGATGGGCTGGGCGCGCACTCGCTGCCTCTGCCACTGAGCTAGCACTCAGTTCTCACACTGACACTGGACATGAGTATACACCAGAAGGAAGTACTGGCTCGAAGAATGAGCCTGCGTTTAAAAGCTGCCATAAGCTACTAATCCAAGAAGGGTCGTGTCAGAGTCACTTCTGCTATA
Organism: Alopecurus myosuroides; assembly: GCA_028641055.1. NCBI lineage: Eukaryota > Viridiplantae > Streptophyta > Magnoliopsida > Poales > Poaceae > Alopecurus > Alopecurus myosuroides. The sequence continues at coordinate 458,609,755 of CM054059.1, read as the reverse complement.
TGGTTGAGACCAGTGAAGAAGCTCAAAATGACTTCCCCTCACTTATGGATATACAAGGGCTTAATCAACTATTCTAAGCTGTCCCAAACAGTGTTGGAGTTGTTTATTCTATTTCCTTTCCGTTTGTTGAATTGGTCTTTCTTGGCATAAAAAGTTGCTCCATCTCCTGTGCATCTTGTATTTGAAAATTATCTTCAATATCTGTGTTCAAGATTGCATCATTTAATATGGCAATAAACCAACTGTGTTTATTATCGCAGAGGCCTTCGCCAACAATCACGATCAGAGTCTTATTTACGATCATACACTTGCTAAGACCCTTGTGGAATATGCTTCAGCTGTAAGTTAAACTGATGTTCATTAATTTGTTACATGCACATCATGCTTTCTAAATGGAGCTTTTATTCATCTTTGTCTTGAACCTGAAGTATAATTAACTAACTACTATCTTTGGTATCGCATAACTTTCAGTTGTGTCCTTTTGTGCCATATGAACTTAAGCCAATGGTCCTCTGTTTCTCCAGGTGTATATGACAGATTTAACAGCTCTTTATACATGGACATGCTCAAGATGCAACGACTTGACTCAAGTAAGAAACCTTCAAGCCACTCTCTTTCATTCATATTTATTTGAAGGGTGCTTATTTGTCTCCTTGAAACTTCAACTGTTCGAACCTTAAAGGATGCACGCTTAACGGTTAACAATTATTGGCCATCGGGTCAGCAGCCCTTCAACTATTCAGATATTAGGATTTGTCATTTATCCTTTTAACGGATTTTACAACTTTTTTTTTTCACCATTTTAACATTTTTTCTTTTACATGTGGAGTAAAAGTTACTAGTGTTTAAATATGTTTACATACTTTTTATATAGGACTTCGAGATGAGGTCTCTAATTGTTGATGTGGAGAAGTGCTTGCAGGTTTGTATCTTAAATATTTTGAATTAAGTTAACACAAATTTCCATGATATAGTTAATAGGGATATTTCTTATCAAGTGAGCTTTTGATGATATTGTCTTTCTTTTGCCTGCCATTCTGTCTGTGACAGGCATTCGTCGGTATAGCTCATAATCTAAATGCCATAATAGTTGCAATAAGAGGGACTCAAGAGAACAGGTACTGACGGAATTGCATGATTTCTTGATTCACGTGTGATTTATGTTTAGTGATTGCTTACTCAGTGTACAGAATTGGATCGAGGACTTGATATGGAAGCAGCTTGATATAAGCTATCCAAACATGCCAAATGCAAAGGTTATTGCCAAACATTTTCATACTTTCTTAAAAGGAACAGGTGGATGCATCTTTTTGCTAAAAAACTTTCTACTACTCTGGTTAAAGGTGCACCGTGGATTTTTCTCCGCTTATAACGATACGATTTTACGTCTTGCTATCACAAGTGCTATCCACGAGGCAAGAAAGACATATGGAGATATTAAGGTCATAGTTACAGGGCACTCAATGGGAGGAGCCATGGCTTCCTTTTGTGCACTTGATCTTGCTGTAAGTACACAAGATCCAATGTTTCACAAACACATCCAATGTCCAGACAATTCTTTCCTTCTAGGTCGTAGATTGTAATCTGGTATCAAATTCCTATCACCAGCAGAACTGTTAATTTTTTTTTTCAAACTCTATCCACAGATCAGTCTTGGAAGAGACAATGTTCAACTCATGACTTTCGGGCAGCCTCGTGTTGGCAATGCTGTTTTTGCGTCCTACTTTGCCAAATATGTACCAAACACAATTCGACTGGTACACGGACATGATATTGTGCCACATTTGCCACCTTATTTCTCCTTTCTTTCCAAATTGACGTACCACCACTTCCCAAGAGAGGTAAACCGCGGGCCTAAATTTGTTGCATACCAACTCAGATCCAGCCTATACCTCTGTGCTATGTGTAGTGCTATAAAGTAAATCGATGTACTTCCACTTCAGGTTTGGATCCAAGACTCTGAAGACAACACAGCCGAACAGATATGCGATGCCAGCGGGGAAGACCCAAACTGCTGCAGGTTTTACAGCTCAGACCTTCCTTGCAGCTCAACTGTGTGCCTATTTTGCTCCTACTTCTAAAATTCTCCCATTTATTATATCCCTAGGTGTCTCTCCATATTGAGTCTGAACATTCAAGACCATTTCACATACCTGGGAGTCGACATGGAAGCAGATGACTGGAGCACCTGCAGAATCATCACAGCGGAAAGCGTCGAGCGATTACAGAAGGATCTTGCCAGCAACATTATCATGACAAAGCGTGATGTTGATGTCTTGATTGTCCAGAATGGTGTGCAGACAGGCTGGAGCAGTTCTAGATAGCCTACAGCATTCTGTTAACACCACTTTAGAGCAAAAGGTGGTGCCTTGTTTTCTCTTGAAGATGGATGCTTCAGTTGGGAACTTCATTCAGATTGGGTTGCACATTGTTCTTTCGTAGCCTGTGAATAGGTAGAAATGTACATACGAATTATAGGCTCTAAGACATTGGTTCCTGTTGGATGCATGAAAGGCCGTCCAAGCGTTTGTATCTTGTAAAACACAATACCCATGCAGATATCTGTACATGTATCTCTCCAATCTGGGAAATAAAGCAGCACAAATTGATAGCATTGCCACAAGATCGTCACAGAATTCTAAACTGAAATTTGACCCACACTTGAGATCAAGGGACAAATTCTGCTCCGAATAATTGTCAATTCTAATCTATTGTTCAGCAACTATTCACAGCAGTCAAAACAAAAACATTTCACGCTACTGGGGTATCATTCATGTTCCAAAAAAACTTTAATATATCATTTATTCTATAGTATGTACAGAATCATGCCTGATTGTGGTATATCCTCTAGAAAGCATTCTATTACATTCTTACAAGGTATGGACAAAAAAGGAAAAACCTCTAATAACAGGTCTACTTACAAGACAACTCCTTTTATGCACAAACATACATAACAGTAACAAGAACCGAAGAAAACCTCATCCTGGACAATAAATACATGCATGAACTAATTACAAAGGTGCAAGATCGAAACAGACATCCTGAGAGCCAGTTTCCCAGCAGTTGAGCAGCGCCTACCCTTCGCAACAGGGTGAATTTGGTAAGTGTTTCCGCAGAAAAAACAAAAAACCATGGAGTGCAATGTATGGTCATTTGGATTGGGGAGACACAAGCACGGGCGAGAGAAGAATGCTGGTCTGTAACCACATAAAAGTACCCAAACCTCAAGAATAGCAGATGTGAAGATGCCTGGCAAAATTGACTGGGACACTTTTCGTATACGCCATCAAACCTGCCTGTGATATTTGCCAGAGTCTGCTCTCGGTTTCTCGTGGGCATCAACCTTGACAGTGGACTTGCGATCGCTATCAGGTTCACCGTGAGATTTTCCATTACGCCAGGCAAGCAGTACTGGCACATCCAAGCCATCATTCCTTCCAGAGCTACTGCCGCTGCCGCAACCTTCACTGTGGTCCTGTTCATTTTCCCCTATAATAGTCTCCTTTCTCCTCAAGTCTACAACATTCCAGTTAAGGGAGTCAGCTGCATGTTGAGCGTCAGGAACACTGGTTGTTCGTCGGTGTGCTTTCGCTCTCGGGGTAGATGGGCAAGTCCTACAAGTTTTTGGATCATAATGTTGCGAAGCCAGATAGGAAAGTGCAGTGACAACATCCCCTATGAGGGGCCGGGACGCCGCTGTCTCCTGCAAGCACATTGCTGTAACAGCTAGAGCCTGATACAAGCCCCTTTTGGGGTAGCGGCCTTGCAGCAATGGATCAGCCATCTGGCAGAACTTTCGCCGGTCCCTGAACATTGGGCGAGCCTGCAAATAAGATGGATCAAACACTTGGCACCTATGAAATAACAAAAAAAAAAAATTATCCCCTCTGCTACCAAATTCATGGGTGATAAACAGGTGCATTCGAACATACCCATGCGACAAGATTTGCCTCCCCGTCGGGCTGGGTGTGGTCAATGGCTCTACGGCCTGTAAGGAGTTCAAGAAAGACAACACCGAAACTGTAAACATCAGACTTCACTGTTAACTGTCCTGTCATGGCATATTCAGGAGCGCAGTAGCCATACGTTCCCATAACTCTTGTTGAGACGTGGGTTTTGTCACCAACTGGACCAAGTTTAGCAAGCCCAAAGTCAGACAGCTTGGGGTAATAATCTTCACTCAGAAGAATATTTGATGGTTTGAAATCTCTATAAATGACTGGTGGATTCGCCTTATCATGCAGGTACTCCAAACCCTTTGCTGCACCAACAGCAATCTTCATCCTTGCGTTCCAATCAAGGGGTTCCTTGTCTGGTGGACGGTCTGTCCAAAGAGCTATCCATGAGTTACAGAATAAGACATAAATGATAATTTATTGAAATGGTTATGGATGGTATCAGTACTAAACAGGGAGATGATGACGGATAACTATGATGCACGCTTTTGAATGTAACAGGTTAGAAATCAATTTTACAAATGCTGAAACTGAAGCTGAAATTTTTTGTGATCTGACCCATAAGGAAGCTGAGATAACAGGACCCTTATCTATTTATTTTGTACTGACATTTGGGGTATGATTTAGTATTTCCACAACTAAATATTGTCTTTCATGTTGTGTTATTTTAATGCAGATGATCGTAAACTGAAGTTCAAGCCTGCTCTTACATAGTCTTAATGAAGTTCAAGCCAACTAAATATCAACATATTGGTAATATGAAAACACTAATTCTAATCACGAATCAGAAGCATTTTTTATTGGATGTGAAACCATACAGTGAGAAGCGTACCATGTAGATGATTTTCTAGGGATCCCAACAACATGTACTCATAAACTAGGAGGCGCTGATCACCATCTGCGCAATATCCAATTAACCTGACGAGATTGGGATGGTGCAAGAGGCTTAGCATGAGAACCTCCACAAGAAATTCACGATTTCCTTGAAAACCATTTCTATCGAGCTGCTTCACAGCAATAACCTGCTAAATGACACAGCCAAAGTCAGTAAGAAAAATCATGGAAATTAAGAACACAGTTAACGAGTACTAATGATAACAAACCTGTCCATTCTCCATATGTCCTTTATAGACGCGACCAAAACCACCTTGACCTAACAAACAATCCTTTCTGAAGTTCTTGGTAGCAACAGCCAGTTCTCGGAAAGTGAAAATCTTTGCCGGGCCATGTGCAATGCTTCCTCCTCTGCGAACAGAAATTTCCTTCTTCGAGACGGAACTACGAGAATTAGATTGATCTGGACCCACCCACCCACCAGACAAAAAACTTTAGCATATAGTTCCTCGATTGTATGCTTTCGTGAATGCAACTAACTCATATAGACAAGTAAATAATAGGCAGGGAAACGGATCAAGACACATAAACAGCTACAATACACATCTAACAAGATACTTATCTAACAGTTGCTTGATCTGAAGACCAACATATTTGGTGAGCATCTGGAATAACTAGTGAATTACAATTCTAATTACTGTAATTAATGCATGCATTTTTGCAGCGCCAATGCTTTTTGCTGCTTGGTTTCACGAACACAAAGCCGCTCCCAAACTGGCCTCTTTCCAAGATGTTGAATCCATGCTGAATCAGGCAGTAGTGCATTCACATCGGTTACGGTGTTACCAGCTATTCTACTACCGTAACTCATCCAGAACTGCCATTAGCACTTGTTATGATCAATTTGGTCGAATTTGAGTGCAAAGATACTACTCTTTGGAGCGGTTGAAGTGATGCACAGGCGTATAGAACATAGTTACCTATGCAGCTCCAATATAAATACCTAGGATGAGGAGCATCACATCGAGAGCATACCTTTTTAAGGATATAAAATGGGTATCACCGGCACTTTATGGATCTTATAGTCATTTTATTTTAAGTCTAACCACCAAGACGATATGAGTAATACATACTCGTATTGCATCACTTCGTGAGAATTTTGACTAGCATTAGCGAAACATATTTGTTGTTTCTGCGTAACAGTACGAGTGTACACTGAGAAAAGAATTAATGTAACAATAAATCTCATGTACCACGCTGTCACCAAACAACATCTACATCAGTTTTAAATATTTTTTATGTGATGTAAAGTATTTCTGGCTGCAGATACATGAGAAATTGCAGCAGCCACAAGAATTCAAGAACAAACAAAGAAATAAGATATTGCGTTCAAATCAAGGATCAGACTCATGTCCAGCAGATAGCAGCTAAAAACTAATGGTGCTTGATTCAAACTCATCATTAGACCCCACAATTAAGCAAAGGGTGGACTCTAATTCAAGCAACCTCGAAGCAACCGAATAGCTACCCCATGGAACCAGTCAGAGACAATAAGTGTGAACAACACAACAAACATCTGTTTCTTCGGTTGCTTCAGACAGAAAGTTTGGTACTAAAACAACTGCGACCGCAAGCTTCACTTCAGACATTTCTCTTACTTTCACGCCACTTCAGGTGATACTAATCAAATAGTACAATTTCCTGCCAAGATTTTTTTTGTGCGTCCCCTTCATCACCAGTATCTCAGCAAGAATTGGGACTAATATTTGCATATGTAAAAAGTTATAAGGTCAAAATATACCCTTCTATCTGCAAGGGAAACTTAACACGGTCGAAATATTCAAAACTAGCACGCTTAGTCCCCATCTCCGAGCCCGATAAATCGAGATGCTACAAGTAAAGCACATGATCCATGTCTACTTCAACGAATCAACCGCCCCAATTGGCCATTAGTTCTCAGCTAGGCATCTTGCACCGCCAAGAAAACAATAAGATTTCCACCCTTTCATGCCTAAACCAACTCACACAAATCGCTAAAATCAGCAAACATCAGCCGCTGAACGGGCAAGACAAGATTCAGATTGACCAGAAGACCAATCTTTCCGGTATGCGCAGAAACTCGACAAGCCAAGACGGCGGATATACCTGGGGCCCCTTTCGTCGAGGGCCGCGGCGCCGGCGAGAGGGCCGGCTCCTCCCCAGACTTTCCCGACGATCCCGAACACGGGAAGCAGCTCATCTCCCGCGATTGTTAGAAATGCTGGCCACTCCTCCGAGAAATTCCAGCTCGAGGACTCGACCTTTCGCTAGCCAACTGATCTCCCCGGAGTCGAGAGTAACAAATTTCGGGGAGAGGGGATGGCAGGTCAAAACTAGAGAGGCGTAGAACGGAAGGGCAGCTTGAGACGACGTCAGTGAGGCAAATTTGTGAATATTATAATGGCGGTTGAACTGTTCTTGAGGAGGCAGTTTGCTGGTGGCAGCCAGTTGAGTTGAGGTAGTTGTGCTGTCATTTTGTCAAGCAAAAGAGTTGGTTAAAGAAAATATTTCTTTTTCTTCAGAAAACAATCCGAATTCATTGACTAAGCATCCAAATTACATCAGATCGAATAAATTGAATACATATGGACAATAAAGACCCCTAATAAAAAAGAAGTTACTTAACCCCTTAAATACGTCGTCCCTTGCTCTTTCTTTTGCAACTCGACTTTTCTCGACAATTTTGGTGAAAAAATCGTAGTAAACTGAACCCGCACAAATTATACTGGCTTTGAAAATCGTCTTGAGTCACACTTGCCAATAGACGAGTATCGGAGATCTTTGAACGCGGCGGAGGCACGCCCCTTGCAAGGCATGTCATTGAAAGGCTGATTTCTGGTTGTAGTATCCAAGATAAACTTCTCGAGCACAAATAATGACGTACGACAGCCAGAAACTGAATCAAGTTTGATACCAATGCTAGACAATAAGCGGCCAGGCGAGAGGCGATTATCCACGAGAAGAAAACACCACAAGCCCCTCGGGGTTGGTCATGTTAGCCACGAAAACCACGACATGACGAGAATAGACTTGTGGAACTCATATACCACACAACATCACATCCGCCGTAGAGATGTTGTCACCGGAAAAACAAAAACCTAACATTCAAGAAAATTAAACTAGAAAGCAAGAGTAAAATTATGGTTTTCTCTGCTTCGTGATCCTGATCGGCCACCGGAGACGAGGAGGACCAGCCATGACAACGACGAAAGAAGTTAGCTTAGTGATAATTAGATTTCTTTCATGAGACCACTTCCTCAAAGAAAAAGAAAAAGTTTCACTGATTTATTTTTCTTTCTAGGTTGAGCTTGTCGAAACCAAATTAATATATTGTTTTTTCTTCCATTTATATTTGCATTGGAAGAAAAGGTATGTGCCATTTGGTAACCTTGGAGTACAAACATGAACACCTGTATTTCCCAGCGTGGATCCCTGTATTGCCGATTCTTTCTGGCAAATTATGGAGCTGCTTTTATAAAAGACGCAATTAAAGATGCATTTGTTGCCCATAATATAAGGTAGATATATCATTATTGAATATAGGGATTTGACATGACACAAGGCCGGCCCGGCCGGACAAGAACGCCATCTCACCTACAGCTTTTTAAAATTTCTGGAAAACAAAGATGCTTTGTTCAGCAGAGTACAATATGCGAAGCCGCGAAGGTCAAAGCATCACTTCACAGTTTATTAATAAAAAGCCACTTTGTACTGTAATGAACATTATTGCTAGATTTGACATGGCACTGTCTTGCGATTTTAACATACTACTCATTACCACCCAAAATCCTTTTGTCTGTCCGGTGTCAGAGGATGATTTGACGAGAGTTTAGATATGCGCGAGTCGCTTTCGGGGACGGCACGACCAGCTAGGCGCATCCACCCGTTCTGTTCCGTTCCCTTTGACTAGCTAGCTAGCTTTGCTCGCCTGACATGCATTATTTGGGTGGCTCGTGCGCGTTCCCCCTGCCTGCCTCGCAGGGCATAATGTGGATTTATTTAAGCCAGCTAACCTGCTAATCACGACGCTCATGCATGCATGATTATCCTTTTTAAATCGGCGTCTGAACGTGTCGTGGACTTGGAGGACAGAGATACAGATGGCTCTGGGGTCTGGATACTACTCCGAACAATACGGCTTTTTAATGTTTGTGATTAATATGACTTTATTTTTCTAATATAGAGATAGTATATACTAGAAAAATTATTATAATTACCGTCTGAACATGTCGTGGCGTAGGAGTACAGAGATACAGATGTCTCTGGACTCTGGGTAGGGCTTTTTAGTATTTTTGATTGATTAATACGACTTTCTTTTTTCTCTACAGAGATACATAGAATACATCCGGAAAGTCAGGTCTTTGAGGATCGGGTTTTTCTATTCTCGCCGTAGCTAAATTTTGACAAGTTTGATCCGGCATTTTTTTCATACATCAGGATCTAGGAAAAACTAATACGACATGATCGGGTTCGACGGCAACGAATCTGTCTCACCAGAGTCATGTCAGCGAAACCCTCTTTCCGTCCCGCTTGTCCCGTGGGCGACGGCGGCGGACCTCCCGTGCAACCAGCCTAGCGCCTCCCCCCGTCCCCCAACTCACCTCGCCGCCGCCGGCCTAAGGCGCTGGCGGCGGGGTCTCCCGGGTTCCTCGCAGTGGACTTGGCACGGGCCAAAGACGCTGCCTTGGGCTCCACTCTGGGGGCAGCCGAGGCGTGGCTGCTCCAGCGACGGCGTGGCTACCTACGGTGGAAGCCGTGCCAGTGGCGGCGTCGATGACTCCGAGGCGGAGTCCCCATCCTTGGCGGACGGTTGTGGCGGCGCCCTGGTCGAGCTCGGTTCCGGCGTGTCCCAGCTGCGGTCGTGGAAGGCACCGGTGGTGGCCTGGCCGGAAGGCTGAGCCACGGGTTGACCTGGATCTCGGCTTGGACCTAGTCTGGGCTAGATCTGGGCCGCTAGTGGGCCTACAGGCCCCTGGCGTGCTGGTTATTGTCGGTGGCGCGATGCGCCACCCTCCGTCCCAGCTCAACTCCATCCATGGCGGTGGTGAGGGATCCGTGCGGGTGAGCTCGATCTAGATCGATTGGCAGAAGGAGACGACTGCGGTTCCCGGCGAGGATGGCGGCGACGGGGACGACGTTGGATCTGCAGGTGGATGGTGGCGGTGGTCTCGGCGTTGCAGCACGGCGGCGGGGCTAGTCGGGCCTGATCTAGACCGGATATAGGATCTGGCTGATCTGGGGCCTGACAGACCCTGCTGTTATGTCCGGTCGACGACCGCTTTTGGCGGTGGAGGACGGTCTCCTCCTACTGTTGCTAACGTCCACGCGGGTTTGATTATCGTTGGCTTACCTCGTCCGATTCGTGGGCCTCGCGGTGCTTTTGATGTCGATCCCAGGGATCGAGGTTGCGGACGCCGGGGCGGCGGCCCTGGAAGGTGGACTACACAGACGTCTCTACGGCGAGCGACGTGACGGTGGTGATGGCTTCGTTCTCTGGCCGTGTGGATGGCGAAGAGCAGGCAGCAGGGGTTCCTGGTGTTGGTGGCAGCAACTCTCAGATCGTGATTTGGAGATCATACTCGGGATCAGTGGACGGTCTGATTGAGGACGTTGTGCGAAGGTTTTTCCGACCGAAAACTCTGCGCTCTAGCGCCAATGGCGGCGATGTCTGCGGATACCGTTACCCTCTTGGGGGCGCTGTTGTGGCTACCTTCATCACGTTAGGCTTCGGGTGAAAACCCTTACCATTCTGGTCTCAATGTCGGCGACGTGATGCGTCGTTTCCCTCTTGGGGGCGTTGTCGTGGAGTCTCGCCTATCGGGCCCGCTCCGGTGTCGTGGTGGCAAGTTTGGCTCTGCATGTTCTTTTTTCTTTCTTTCTTTGATCTGCTATGTAAGAGGTCTCCTCATCACTTTGTATCGGTTGAGTCGTTGGAGCGAAAGGCTGTTTCGAGAGTGCTGTCAGCACGATATACATGTAATGTACCCAAAATATTCACGATCCAGCAGAATACGTATGCCCTTTTTTGAGCTTAGACTTTCGTACAGATGACCTGAGAGCAATCAATCGATCCGATCGGTTGCATGGAGCTGACACCAGCGTGCGTGTCTTCCCAGCTATCTCGCCTCGCGTGCGTGCCCTGGTCAGCCCTCGACAGCGGCATGTAGCCTAGCCGCTGGCACACGGATGTGACGATGAGATGGCAGACGCGTGCCTACCTGCGTGGCCATGCATACTGGAGGCCGTCTGTTTTGTATACCTGGAAGAACTGTGCCGTGCGTACACGGAACTGAGCAGAAGAACAGAGAGGGACGCATTGATTCGCGGATCGGTGCAGATTTTTTTTATAAAAAATAGTTAGGGTCTGTTTGAGAGTTCAGTTTTTTCGAAGTATTTTGAGAATACTTCAGTTTCAGTACTTCAAGCTGTTTGGCACCAATGAATAATGCGTTTTTATATACTTCAGTATTGCAATAAATTGTACTAATTTTGAAGTATGTAAAAAATAGGTATGAACCTCTTTTTCCAAAACTAAAGTATTTGTTTGCCAGGCATGTAAATACTTTATTATTCGAATACTTCGGTTTTAGAAAAACTTTGTTGCCAAACTAGGCCTTAGTCTTCTTTCCGGATATATACATTTTGCAACGAATATGCGCGCGCGACAAAAAAAATTGTATGTTGCAAATGTTTTCGAGGAAACCATAAGTGACTCTTTAATGCCGCAAATATTTTCACGAAAGGTTGCAATCTTTTTTGAGAGAAGTTATATACTCCCTCTGATCCTAAATAAGTGTCGGGAGTTGTATTATGAATTGAACATGCTTAAGTGTTTTCCCACGAACACTTAAATAGGATTCGAGGGAGTAAATGATTTGATATTTTCTCAGGATTTGCTGCGACCGAGACCAAGGACGGTTTTGCTGGTTTTGCTGCATGATTGTATATTTTAATTCAAGCGGCGAGGAAAGCCCCTAAACCGAGTTTTTTTTTTAAATAATTACAACTCAAATTTGTGTTTGGGGATTTCCACATCCTCTAGGGGACGCTCGGTCATTTCTCTAATTAAATGCCAACTAGAGTAAAGTTTGCAATGCACGGCCCTTACGCGGACACCGATAGGAATTCATTTGTAACTCATGGCCGCCGTGTGCATGAAGCTTTCGAGAACATGAGAGACCAGTTGCGACTTTTTTCCATGGCGATCATTATCAATGCATCTCGGAGTATTTGGTTTGTGAGAAATGGTAGATGTAGATGGTGGTTGTCTTTGCCGCCGGCCATGGCGACGTCGAGAGGGCCACCGGCTCTTCCCCAACCTTCCTCAAGGATCTTGAGCACGAGAAGCAGCGCATGTCCCGCGATTATTGGAAATGTAGGCTAAGCATCCGAGAAAGTCCAACTCGAGGACTCGATATTTCTCCTAGCCTACTCATCTTCCCGGTGCTGAAACTAACAAATTATGGGGAGAGAGGATGGCAAGTTAAAACTATGGAGGCATAGGACAAAAGGGCAGCTTGAGGCGTGAGTGAGGCAAATTTGTGAATATTATAATGACGTTTAAAATATCAAATATACCAACTAGAGCAGAGGTGAATAGGGGATTTATAAATAATTGCACGAAGACTATGATAAAGATGTGAAACTGAAATAACAGAGCAACAAAACGGAAAAATAGAGTAAAATTGGCACAAACAAATCTAATCAGTTAAGAACAACAAACAATACTGGAAAAAGGATTGGAACGAGTACCGTGTTTGTTTTCCAGAGTTAAAACCGTTGGCACTAGCTCCCTTAGAGAAGTTTCACCCACTTCGAGGAAACCACATGCATACGTTGACTCTTTAATGCGCTACTATTTTCACGAAAGGTTGCAAAAAAAATAGAGAAGTTATATACTCCCTCTGATCTTAAATAAGTGTCGGGGGTTGTATTATGAATGGTACATGCTTAAGTCTTTTCCCATGAACACTTAAATAGGATTGGAGAGAGTTAATGATTTGATATTTTTCTCAGGATTTGCTGCGACTGAGACCAAGGACGGTTTTGCTGGTTTTGCTGCATAATTGTATATTTTAATTCAAGCGGCGAGGAAATCCCCTAAACCGAGTTTTTTTTTTTAATAATTACAACTCAAATTTGTGTCTGGGGATTCCCAGATCCTCTAGGGGACGCTCGGTCATTTCTCTAATTAAATGCCAACTAGAGTAAAGTTTGCAATGCGCGGCCCTTACGCGGACACCGATAGGAATTCATTTGTAACTCATGGCCGCCGTGTGCATGAAGCTCTCGAGGACATGAGAGACCGGTTGCGATTTTTTTTTCCATAGATAATTATGTCTCGGAGTATTTGGTTTGTGAGAAATGGTAGATGTAGATGGTGGTTGTCTTTGCCGCCGGACATGGCGATGTAGAGAGAGCCACTGGCTCTTCCCCAACCTTCGATCTTGAGCACGAGAAGCAGCGCATCTCCCGCGATTATTGGAAATGTAGGCTAAGCATCCAAGAAAGTCCAACTCGAGGACTTGATATTTCTCCTAGCCTACTCATCTTCCCGGTGCTGAAACTAACAAATTATGGGGAGAGAGAGGATGGCAAGTTAAAACTATGGAGGCGTAGAACAAAAGGGCAGCTTGAGGCGTCAGTGAGGCAATTTTGTGAATATTATACTGACGTTTAAAATATCAAATATACCAACTGGAGCGGAGGTGAATAGGAGATTTATAAATAATTGCACGAAGACTGTGATAAAGATGTGAAACTGAAATAACAGAGCAACAAAACTGAAAAATAGAGTAAAATTGGCACAAATAAATCTAATCAGTCAAGAACAACAAACGATACTGAAAAAAGGATTGGAACGAGTACCCGTGTTTGTTTCCCGGAGTTCAAACCGTTGGCACTAGCTCTACGTCTTCGTTGGGTGAGGCTATTCACTTAAGCAATCTAGTCTGCAAGAATCACCCCTGTGCGACTAAACCTTGTGCTCCCTTAGAGAAGTTTCACCCACTTCGTCTTATCACTGATGTCAGATCTTCGAGGCGGTCTCCAAGCCTTTATAAATTTGTTGCAGTAAGAGCATCTCCAGCCGTTGGCGCCCCCCTCCCCATGCCATTTTTTTTGGCGCAAAATAGCACCTCCTGAAGGCGCCCGACTTTTTTTCGTCCTAGGGGGGGCACCATTTCCCAGTCGTGACCCCAACCCAACAAGGCGAAAATGGACAAAATTCGAACAAATTTGGACAAACACTTGCGATTGTAAATATATTTGGACGAATATAGGTGGATACATAGGCGATTTGAATGAAGAAAAGAAATTTAAACTAGTTTATGCTGAGGAGATGGTAGAACTCGATGTAGTCACAGTCGTCGTCGTCATCATCATCGCCCGGCGGCCCGTCCTTCTTCGGGGAGGCGTAGCTGCAGCTCGCCCCTGGGTCGCTGCCACCGGACTTTTTGGGCGGCGCTGAAACCTCCCCCTCGCTGTTGTCGAGAAGGATGACGCCCCACTCCTCGGTTGCGGCGGCGCAGCGCCGCTCAGCGATCTCCTCCAGGGCGCGCCTCTGCCACTCCATATCCTCCTTCATGTATAGTTCCTTGGACTGGGCGAGCACGGCTTCGATGTCGCCGGTGGCCATGGCGGCGCGTTCCTCTCTCCACATCACTGGCTTCTTCTGCTTGACGCCGGTCTTCTTCTTCGGCCTGATGAGGCAAAGGTGACCGCGAGGAGGCGACGGTGCGCGGCCACCCTCGTTGATAACGAGGTTGCGGCCACGAGTGCGCCGCTGGAGCGGCGACTCCTGTGGCTCAGGCTTGACAGGGGAGAGGGGATCCCTCGGCGCCGAGCCCGACGAAGGGGAGGTCGTCCTCGCCGAGGAGGACGAGGACCCGATGGCCATACCCTTGGCATCCACGACTCTCCTCGGCGACGAGAGAGGGATGGCGGAGGGTACGCCAACGGCGGAGAATCGCTGGCCGCGATGTGCACCGGGACGGTCCCGATAGTCCGCCCGGGCTTTCCCCACCAGACGCGCCGTCCGCCGGAGTTCTGGCGGCCGGACACCATAGGCGTGCCGCTCATGGAGGCCAGGCTCTGCTGGAAATACGTCGTCCAGATGGCGCGGTTGTCCGCCACCCAGCGGGGGTCCAGCTGGACCTCTAACGACATTGCGGCACGGATGTCGGCGATTGATACGTCATAAACGTATGCTTAATTTTTGATGTTCCATGTTGTTTTTTTCCCACATGTTTTCTATACACTTTATGTAATTTTTATCGATTTTCCGGACTAACCTATTGACAAGATGCCACAGAGCCAGTTCCCTATTTTCTGATGTTTTTAGTTTCAGAAAAGTTGTTCTAGAAATATTATCAGAATTGGAAAATTCGAAGCCCGGAAGTCTTAGAATTTCCGAAGGTTCCACGGAGTCCCGAAGAGACCCGGAGGGGAGGCCTCAGGGGGTCCACACCATAGGGAGATGCACCCCCTCTTGGCCGCGCCGGGGGGTGGTGTGGGGCCCCCAGGCCTCCGCCGCCTTTGCCCTTTCGCCTATTTAATCCCCCCGAGACATAAACCCTAGAGATATACCACTTTTTCCCGAAAAACACCCGAGTCCGCCGTCACCGTCATCCTAGGAGGGCTCTGGAGCTCTCCCCGGTATCCTGTCGGAGGGGGAAATCATCACCGGAGGGGTCTACACTATCATCCCCTCCTCCGAAGTGATGTGTGAGTAGTTCATCCCTGGACTACGGGTCCATAGCAGTAGCTAGATGGCTTGTTCTCTCCACTTTGTACCTCATGTTTAGATCTTGTGAGCTGCCTATCATTATCAAGATTATCTTTATGTAATGCTACATGTTTTGTTATCTGGGATCTGATGAATGTTGAATGCTATGTCTTTTGATTATCGATCTATCATGTTATCTTCATGCATATGTTATTTATGATCTTGCATGCTCTCCGTTATTAGTAGATGCTTGTAACTCCAAGAGGGGGTACTTATGCTCGATAGTGGGATCATGCCTCCTTTTCATCTGTGCTCGAGTGACAGAAACGTGACGGATGGAGGATGTGTTGTTGCCATTAGGGAGAAAACAACGGTGTTTACTGATACGTCTCAAACGTATCTATAATTTCTGATGTTCCATGTTGATATTATGCCAATTGCTACATGTTTTCCGCTTGTTTTCCTACGTTTTCTTATGTTTTCCAGAACTAACCTATTAACAAGATGCCATAGAGCCAGCTCCCTGTTTTCTGTTGTTTTTAGTTTCAGAAGAGTTGGCATATAGGTTTAGACACAGTACTCAATACGCTTATGAGTTTCGAAGTGAAGCAACCGAGTAGGAAAACAGTAAAGCCGAGTAAAAACACCTAGAGCAATTTTGGACGAGGGCAGTCCTCGAGAACAATTTCAGATTGCAGAGTAGAATTTCAACTCGGATAAGAGGGTACATACACATCTTTGCTTACGAATGAAAACGACGGAGTAGAGCTACATTCCAAGGACGCTTGGTTTCCTCTCCAGCTTTATCTGCCCTGTTCGCCTGCGACGGGCGCACATCTACAAGGTAGTACGCATCATTGTGCAGCGCTTTGCTCACAATGAAAGGCCCCTCCCATGGAGGAGACAATTTGTGCATCCCGGCTGTGCATTGCACAAGCCTAAGGACCATGTCTCCTTCTCGGAAAACTCTTGGGTTCACCTTTCGGCTATGATAACGCCGCAGGTTTTGCTGGTAGATAGCCGAACGTGACAGAGTCAGCTCTATTGCTTCTTCAAGCAGGTCAACGTCGTCTTCTCGAGCTTCTCTCGCCTCCACCTCAGTGTAGAGGGCTACTCGGGGGGAGTCATGCTCTAAGTCTATTGGCAACACGGCCTCAGCCCCGTATACCAAGAAGAATGGCGTGTAGCCGGTTGAGCGATTAGGGGTAGTCCTTAGACTCCACAACACCGCTGGCAACTCTTCTAGCCAACACCCAGGTGTTTTCAGCAACGGCTCAATCAGCCTTGGCTTGATGCCTGCCAGTACCATTCCATTTGCTCTCTCAACCTGCCCATTGGAGGCAGGGTGCGCGACTGACGCAACGTCTAGTCGGATATGCTTATCTCTGCAGAATCGCACCATTGCCCCCTCTGCAAAGTTGGTGCCGTTGTCGGTGATGATACTGTGCGGGTAGCCATATCTCATGATCACATCCTTCACGAACTTCACAGCTGTGACCCCATCGCACTTCCGAATAGGCTTCACTTCAATCCACTTGGTGAACTTGTCCACCATGACCAAGATATGAGTCATATTGCCTTTAGCCGGCTTGAAGGGGCCAACCATATCCAAGCACCAAACAGCAAACGGCCATGTGATAGGAATTGTTTTCAACTCGGAAGCGGGCATGTGAATCTTACTTGCGAACATCTGGCAGCCATTGCATTTCCTCACAATATCTTCAGCTTGCTGCAGTGCAGTGAGCCAATAGAAGCCATGCCGAAAAGCTTTCTTGACCAATGCCCGAGAAGAGGCGTGATGCCCGCATTCTCCTTGGTGTATCTCCACCAGAATTTCTTCTCCCTCTTCCGGGCTCACACAACGTTGCAGCACGCCAGTGGCACTTCTCTTGTGCAGCACATCTCTGACTATGGTGTAGCCCTTGGACCTTCTCTGAATCTGCCTCGCAGTCATCTCATCTTCAGGTAAAGTGCCGTCCCTTAGAAAGGATAATATGGGCATAGCCCAACTCGGTGTCTCCCGTATGGGAAACACTGGTTCGTCCAGTTCCATTGGAACGGGCTCTTGCGGTTGCACGGGAGGAGCAGGAGCGCTTCTTTGCAGCCCAGATCGATTGGCGAGAACCTCTTCAATGAATGCGACAGCCTCTGGGTTGAGGGCGGCAGTCCCCGAGTACGGAGTGGCAGTCCCCGAGTAAGGAGTGGCAGTCCCCGAGTAGGGAATGGCAGTCCCCGAGTAAGGAGTGGCAGTCCCCGGGTAGGAATTGGCAGTCCCCGAGTAGGGAGCGGCAGTCCCCGAGTAGGGAGCGGCAGTCCCCGAGTAGAGGACGGCAGTCCCCGGGTTCCCTGCAGCACTCTCCCAGTCAATCTCCATTGGGTCAGATTCTTCACTTGGCAGAGAAGGGACAAATATAGACTCCGAGTTGGGAGAGGGCTTGATAGATGGCTTCCTCAAATGCTCCAAGGCAATCCCTGCCGGGATGGACTGCCGAGAAGATCCCAACTTGGATAGCTCGTCTGCTGCTTCGTTCTCTGCTCGGTGAATGTGTTGGAACTCACAACCCTCGAAGAAACCAGTCATAGACTGCACCAGGAAGCGATACGATGCCATGTTGGCATCCAAAGCATCCCAGGTACCTGAGACTTGCTGCACCACTAGATCTGAATCGCCATAGCATATAATGCGCTGCACACCAACCTCCTTTGCTACTCGCAACCCATGCACCACTGCCTCGTACTCGGCTACATTGTTGGATGCCTTGAAATGAATCTGCAGCACATACTTGAGCTGATCTCGCTTGGGTGATGTAAGCACAACACCCGCGCCAAGGCCTTCTTTCACCTTTGAGCCATCAAAGTGCATTTTCCAGTAGTTGGAAACTGGAGCAGGGGGTTCATACTGCATCTCGGCCCAGTCCACAAGAAATTCCGCCAGGACCTGAGACTTGATTGCTTCTCTTCTCGCATACGCGGGAGCGTACGCGGCTAGCTCAATCGCCCACTTGGCTACTCTGCCACTCGCCTCCTTGTTACCCATGATATCCGAGATGGGAGCAGAACTCACAACAGTGATGGGGTGCTCCTGGAAATAATGTTTCAGCTTCCTGGCGCCCAGGTACACACCATATGTCATCTTCTGGTAGTGCGGATAGTTTTGCTTGGAGCTGGACAGCACTTCACTGAGATAATAGACTGGGCGCTGCACACTCTTGCCTTCTTCTTCTCACTCCACCACTATCACCACGCGGACTACTCGGTTAGTCGCAGCAATATACAACAGCATAGGCTCCTTGGGTAGCGGACTAGCCAAGACGGGAGCGCTAGTCAGCATTGCTTTCAGCTCATTGAATGCCACATCCGCTTGCGGAGTCCAGACAAACTTGTCACTTTTCTTCATCAGCTGGTATAGAGGCAGAGCCTTCTCGCCCATTCGGCCCAGAAAACGGCTCAGAGATGCCAGACAACCCGTGAACTTCTGCACATCTTTCAGTGATCTCGGTAAAGACATGCTCTCAATAGCTTTTATCTTAGAAGGATTGGCTTCAATGCCCCGACTAGAAACCAGAAAACCGAGTAGCTTTCCAGCCGGTACACCAAAGGTGCACTTACTCGGATTCAGTTTCATTTTGTACTTGCGTAGGTTAGCAAAGGTTTCCTCCAGGTCGGCAAGCAGAGTATGTGTTTTATTCGTTTTGATGACAATGTCATCTACGTACACCTGCACATTCTTGCCGAGCTGGTCGTGCAAGCATTTCTGCATGCATCTCTGATAGGTTGCACCCGCATTCCTCAAGCCAAAACACATGACACGATAGCAATAAGCCCCGTACGGGGTAATGAAAGCAGTCTTTATTTGATCAGCAGGGTTGAGTGCAATCTGGTGAAAACCAGAGTAGGCATCTATGAAAGACAACAGTTCACAACCAGCAGTGGAATCGATCACCTGATCGATGCGAGGTAGCGGGAAAGGATCCTTGGGGCATGCCTTGTTCAAGTCGGTGTAGTCGACACACATGCGCCATGCGGTGGCAGCCTTGGGATCCTCCTTCTTCTTCTCGACCATGACCGGGTTGGCTAGCCAATCCGGATGCAGCACCTCCATGATGAAATTGCTTATCAGTAACTTGGTGATCTGATCACCAATGGCCTTCCTTCTCTCATCTCCGAAACGGCGCATAGCCTGCTTCACTGGCTTGGCATCAGGACGCACATGCAAAGAGTGCTCAACCAACTCCCTCGGGACTCCTGGTAGATCTTCATTGGTCCAGGCAAACACATCCCGATTCTCACGGAGGAAGTGGATGAGCGCGCTTTCCTATTTCTCCGCCAACCCGGAACCAATGATGGCTACGCGGTCGGGGAACTCGGGGTCGACCTGGACTGTCTTGGTCTCCTTGGCAGCTTGGAAGGCAGTTCCATGCTGTGTACTCGGCACACCTTGTGCGCCAGCTTGTGCGGACTGAGCCATTGCCACCACCTCGTACATCTTCTTCTTCTCGGCAGCAATCACCATCGATTCCGCCAGCTGGGAGCTAGCAGAGGCACACTCCATGGACTTCTTGTAATCTCCCGAGATGGTGATGATGCCATTGGGACCAGGGATCTTCATCTTCAGATAAGCCACATGTGTAGAGGCCATGAACTTGCTCAGAGCAGGCCTGCCGAGTAGAGCATGATATGGGCTCTGATGATCCACCACCTCGAACTGCAAGCGCTCTGTGCGGCAGTTCTCCCGGGTACCGAATAGCACATCGATCCACACTCGGCCAATCGGGTTGCACGAGATCCCGGGCACAATGCCATGGAAGGTGGTCTTGCTGGGCAGCATCATGTTCTCGGCCAGGCCAAGCTTCTCGAGTGTGTCCTTGTACACAATGTTGATGCTGCTGCCGTTGTCGATTAGCACCTTGCTGAACCTCACATTCTTCTCGGGACCCAGGAAGGTAGGATCCAGCACCAAGGCATAGCTACCCGGATTGGGCATCACCTTGGGATGATCTACTCGGGACCACCTGATCTCCTGGTCGCACCAGTACATGTAGTGAGGGACAGCAGGAATCACTGCATTGACCTCCATGGCCCGCCTGTGCTGTGATTGCTTGTCGACTGCCTCAGAAGTGAAGATCATATAGCTCTCATGGTGCTCTTGGTACTGGTTGGAGCCATTGCCCCCATTGTTGCCATTGTTGCCATTGTTGTTGCCCTGATAGTTGTTGTTGTTGCCTCTGTTGTTGTTGTTGCGGTTGTAGTTGTTGTTGTTGTTGCGGTATCTCTCGTTGTTGAAGTTCTGGTTGGCTCCTAAAGCCACTTGGTTCACATTCTCCCTTCTCGGGTACACTGGCGGCCGAGCTGCGGGTGCGCGAGTAGGCTGAACAGTAGCATTGGCGGCCGGCAGGGGAGGAGGAGGAGGCAAGCCATCACTCTTGATCACATCCCACCACTCGCATTGCCGAGTAGTATGGTTCGCAGGCCTCGAGGGATGATGAGTGTGAAAGCTGCACGGGCCATCCTTCATGTCGTCAAAGACAAACTTCTTCGGCTGCTCGGAGTTCCCGCTACCCGACTGAGCAGTACGGAACGGTTTCTTGTTGCCCTGGCTCTGGTTCTGGTTCTGCCCGTAGGCTCCAGCAGGTTTCTGCCTTTGGCCACCACCGCCTCCGACATTCACTGCATTCACCTCCTCAGGATCATACCGAGTATCTACTCGGCGCTTGTTGCGGAACTCATTGCGCTTGCTGCTGTTGAAGTTTCTTCTCGGCTCAGAGGAGTCCATCAGCGGCTGAGTAGGATCACCGAGTGCGTACTGATCCGCAATCTTGATGGTCTCGGCCAGGGTGTTCGGCATCTCTCTCTGCAATCTCTGCCAAAGCATGCTGCCATGTCGGCAACCCTGCGCGAACCAAGTGATGGCCTGTGCTTCATTCACACCCTCACAGGTGTTCCTCAAAGTGCTCCACCGAGTAAGGTACTCGCGGTCTGTCTCGTCTTCTCGCTGCCTGCAAGCTGAAAGCTGCTGTGGCCTATTCGGCCTCTTGTACGTGCTCGTGAAGTTGCTGATGAAGGCATCCGAGAAGTCCAGCCAGCAGTTAATGTTGTTCTTGGGCAAGTTGTTGAGCCAAGTGCGAGCTGGACCCTCTAGCATCTGCGGCACATAGCGCACCGCCCATCTCCTGTTGCCATTCGCGATGTGGACCGCGGTGACATAGTCATTGAGCCAATCTTCATGCTTGGTGCTGCCGTTGTAGCTCTTGGTACCTCTTGGCAAGCTGGAAGCCCTTCACGGAAGGCTCGTTCATGATGCGCGGGCCAAAGCACTCGGGGCCAGGAGGACCCGTGCTCTTAAGCCGCGCCGACAAGCTGATACGGTCCAGCTGGTGCCTTGCATCTCCAGGCGCCAACACGCGCTCGCCAACACGGTCATGAATATCATAGCCAGCCATCTCCATAGCCGAGTAGCCATCATCATACCTATCCACCTGCACAGCTGCAGGCTGCTCCACCGGGTTGGCGACTGGTGCCACGGCGCGCGGCTGCTGCCTCTGCCGAGTAGGCTGAGCTGCGGGTTGCCGAGAAGAACCGGGACGCGCGGCATCTCGGGCACGGCTTTGAGCTTGATGGGCTTGAGAGCCTGCTCTTGCAGCGTTGTGTTCCCGCCCGGGCTGCTGCGGCACAGCAACCTGTTTCGCGGCAGCAGCCGGGTCATACACCTGCATTTGCCTGTCCCTACCCGAGCGCCCGCTGCGGCTCTTCTCGCGGCTAGGATGCGGAGACGAGGCCTGATCGTTAGATCTAGCCGCGTGCGAGTGAACCACCTGCGAAGCTCCAGCACCCGGGTTGGCCTTCCGGAACTCCTCGTTCTGCCTGGCGGCCTCCAACACCAACTCGTTGAGCCTCTCCTGCTGCCTGAGACGCGCCTCTCCATCCAGGCGCGGCAACTCGGCAGCCACGGCCTCTGCAGCCCTGAGCGTCTTGGCGGGTGTGCTGTACCTTGGCCTTGTGAACGTGTTCGCGGTGGCGGACTGAGCGGGCACCTCCGCAACCGTTGCCATCTCGACACCCAAGTTGCGCCGCGTAGCGCCTACTCTGCTAGGCCTCCTGGCGACTGGCGTGAAGCCGTGAGCCTTGTTGTACTCGAGCTGGTCTAGACTCAGCTCAAGCCTGATCTTCTCCAACTCCGCCTGCTCGGCAAGCAGCTCCTGGCGTTGCCGCTCGAGCTGCTCCCTCGCGGCTAGGAGCTCGATGTCGGTGGGAGTGGGCATACCGGTTCGTGCAGCAGACGCGGGGATGACCGTAGACGTGGAAGGCGGCAAGTTGTTCTCCCTCTCGTAGGGCCGGTGAGTCCTGCCACCAGCAGGCGGTTCGTCAACCTCCTCGACGACGGCTGCAGTGCCAGTAGCAGCTGCGCCAGTGTTTGCCGCCAAACCCGTCACCATCACCTCAGCGCAGCTTGCAGAGCCGCATGCGGGCCTTCCGCGAGCAGCAATTATCGCGGGAGGATCCTCCGCGTCATGCACCAGCTCGGGGTACGCGCTGTTGGCGACGGTGGCGACGTAGACGAGATGAGAGCCGAAGGAGATCACCGTGCCGCCCTCAGGCATGGCCATGCCGCCGAAACAGCCGGCGTTGTCGGTGACGAAGTCGAAGGAGCCGAATCTGTGGACAAGGCCACAGACTACGTGCTCCGCTGAAGAAGATCCCGTCCGAACAGAAACTCCAGCCAGCGCCGCTGGTTGCCCCACGGTGGGCGCCAACTGTCGTGGTGGTGTCACGGCAGATGCCATGGGATGGCTAAAGATGTGGGGACGAAGGACGCTGGAGGTGTCCGGGGAGGGATCACGCGACGACTAGCCGCGTGAGATAAGAACAATGCACAGCAAACAACACGATCTACCCAGGTTCAGGGCCCTCGTGAGGAGGTAAAACCCCTACTCCTGCCTCTCTGTATGTATTATGATGTTTCTCCGAGTAGCCACAGTACAAAGGATATCGCTACCGGGTAGCCACTCTCCTCTCTCCGAGTAGAGCTAGGTCAAGAACTTAGGGTTTCTAGGGTTCAATGTGAGCATGTATGCGACCGGTCTGTGTCTCTCCTCACGCAGGAGGTGGCGGGGCACCTTATATACCTGGTGCCCAGCCGGATACGTCCAAATCTAGACAAGTGTCGACATAGTGTGCACACCGTCCTTCTTCCGGGTTCCCGCTGATAGCTTTGGTTCCTAACCTTGGCTTCATCTGGAAAGTCGTTGGGCAAAACTAGGGGACAGACCGGTATCACTGTACCTAGGCACAGAGTAGGCCCCCCTTATCCTGCCACGGCCTGCTTCCATGCTGTCACTGTCAGGCAGGCCGGTCCCAGATGAACAGTAGTTCGAATGCTGCCAAGTACGGACCCAGGATACGCGGGATCCTGTGTCAGAACGGCTCCTTTGACTTTCTGGCCCGAGTAGGTTCCCGCCAATTGTTCTCGGGCCAACTCTTCTACTCGAACGTAGAGAACTTGAATGATTCTTCCTTCCGGGCATCTTGAGGTGAGACCGAGTAGCAGTCTGCCGGGTAGTGGGTACCGGGTAGTCGGCTACTCGACCAAACCTCTCTTCTGTAAGACGCCTTTACCACTTGCCTTTACCCTACTCGGGGGTAACCCCCCGACAGAAATCATCACCGGAGGGGTCTACACTATCATCCCCTCCTCCGAAGTGATGTGTGAGTAGTTCATCCCTGGACTACGGGTCCATAGCAGTAGCTAGATGGCTTGTTCTCTCCACTTTGTACCTCATGTTTAGATCTTGTGAGCTGCCTATCATTATCAAGATTATCTTTATGTAATGCTACATGTTTTGTTATCTGGGATCTGATGAATGTTGAATGCTATGTCTTTTGATTATCGATCTATCATGTTATCTTCATGCATATGTTATTTATGATCTTGCATGCTCTCCGTTATTAGTAGATGCTTGTAACTCCAAGAGGGGGTACTTATGCTCGATAGTGGGATCATGCCTCCTTTTCATCTGTGCTCGAGTGACAGAAACGTGACGGATGGAGGATGTGTTGTTGCCATTAGGGAGAAAACAACGGTGTTTACTGATACGTCTCAAACGTATCTATAATTTCTGATGTTCCATGTTGATATTATGCCAATTGCTACATGTTTTCCGCTTGTTTTCCTACGTTTTCTTATGTTTTCCAGAACTAACCTATTAACAAGATGCCATAGAGCCAGCTCCCTGTTTTCTGTTGTTTTTAGTTTCAGAAAAGTTGTTCTGAAAATATTCTCGGAATTGGAAAATTCGAAAGCCAGAAGTCCTAAAAGTCCTGGAAGCATCCAGAAGTCCCAAAGAGCGCCGGAGGGGGGCCACAGGGTGGCCACGCCATGGGGTGGCGCGGGTCCCCCCTGTCCGCGCCACCTAGGGGTGTGGGCCCCCTGGCCACCTCCCGGCATCGCCCTTTCGCCCATATATACTCCCCGAGGCATAAACCCTAAGAGAATCGACCTTTTCCGCAAAATACATCCGTAGCTCCGCCGCCGCCACCGACAAGTTTCGGGGGACAAATCTCTGTTATGGCACCCTGCCGGGACGGGGAAGTGCCCCCCCGGAATCCATCTCCTTCGACTACACCGCCATCTCCATCGCTGTTGCTGTCTTCTATGATGAGGAGGGAGTAGTTCTCTCCCGGGGCTGAGGGCTCTACCGGTAGCTATGTGGTTCATCTCTCTCTCCCATGGTGTGATCATGAGCTTTGTAATCTAGTTGAATATGTAGATTGATCTTCATATATTATGCTACTCAAGTGTTTTTGTTATCTCCGTAAACACTTTGATCACAGGGTAAAGGTGACAGTGTGTGCACCGTGTGGTTTACCATGATATTTATATCTTGTGTTGGAAGGTGAACCTATGAAATTGTGGTGTTTGTTTACTAATATTTGGCGCTCGTAGTGACATTGGGGTGCCCTAGAGAGGGAATATAGACTTGAGGAGTATTGTTAAAGCCCCTACGCAATGATTAGTGTTTGTTATTCGACCGGAGAATGGTTCGGAGTAGCATAGTGAAGAAATGATATTTATGCGTTCAATTATGTGAGCATTGTTGAGAGTGTCCACTAGTGAAAGTAGGATCCCTAGGCCTTGTTTCCAAGCATTGAAACACCGTTTTCCGCCTGTTCTGCTACATGTTTGCTTGCTGCCATTTTTATTTCAGATTGTTATTATCACTTATAATCATCCATATTACTTGCATTTTACTCTCTCTTCGCCGAACTAGTGCGCCTATATACCTGACAAGTATATTGGGTGTGTTGGGGACATAAGAGACTTTTTGTATCTTGATTGCAGGGTTGCTTGAGAGGGATATCTTTGACCTCTACCTCCCTGAGTTCGATAAACCTTGGGTAATCCACTTAAAGGAAACTTGATGCTGTTCTACAAACCTCTACACTTGGAGGCTCAACACTGTCTACAAGAATAGAAGCGTGCGTAGACATCATTTACTTAGTTTACATTGTTTACATTACACACTTTGCTTACGGCGATAATCTGTTGGTTGCAACTTAATACCCAACATTTGTTCGGATGATATTCGGAGGGTGGATTATTAGTCATAGATGCAGTTGGATAACGATCTATGTATTTTGTTGTAATGCCCGCATGAATCACATAGTAATCTTTATGCCTTGCATATGCACTACGTTACAACCTTCATTTCTGTCAATTGCTCGGCTGTAATTTGTTCACTACACATGTTATTTATCTTTCACGGAGAGACACCACTAGTTAACTATGGACCCCGGTACTTTTTCCTCATACTGATAAAACACCCACTTCTTTCATACTCCTCTCATATTGTTCCTATTGTTTTCCTACTGTTTTCCACGCCATATGTTTAACCTCTTTGTGTTCAGCAAAACCGGTGAGATTGACAACCTCACTGCTTCGTTGGGCCAAAGTGATTTGATTGTGTTGTGTAGGTTCCAAGTTGCTGCTGAACCGGTAGTGCGCCCTGCCATCTCAACTGCTTCAACCTTCTGAAGTTACTCCTTCCTCCTACTGGTCAATTCAACATTGGTTTCTTTCTGAGGGAAACTTGCTGCTACACTCTTCATACCTTCCTCTTGGGGTCTCCCAACGAACGTGTGTTCACACGCATCAAGCACTTTTCTAGCGCCATTGCCGGGGAGGAAGAGAATTTCTGCAAGGGGAGCCTCTCACTTCCAATCTCTTTTCTTTGTTTTTGTTTTGCTTAGTTTATTTTATTTTGTCCTGTTTGCTTCTCTTTATCAAAAACACACACAAAAAATTAGTTCTTATTCTAGCTGTTATTTTTTGCTTTATCATGCTTGCTATCAATGTTTGATGCCTTTGAAACTAGATCTTTTAGGCAAGGTGGGTTCACGGATGAACAACAAAAATATTATAAGGAACACCGCTTGTCACAAAAAGGGATACACTTATGGGAGCAAATTAATAAATTGCATGACTATGCTAAAAACTTGTGCTCTACTTATAACGTTACTTATTGCTTTGATAAATCTTGCTGCTATAGGAGGTATAAACACCTCCCTTTTCAATGTGAGTATAATGATGATGTTACCATATCTTCTTATGTTAAGGGAAATTATGAATTATATGATGTGGAACAAATTGAAGAATTTATTGCTTGGAAGGATGCATTCGAAATTGCCTATTTGCTTGTAAGTATTGATGATGCACCTTATAAATACAAGATTTATGCTATACTAGAATATTGCTTTGCTAATTACAAGGATTGTAATTACTACATAATGGAATATCTTAATAAATGCTCTCAACCTAAGGAAGAGACTAATGCTTTGCAGGAACCTATGAAAGAAGAAACTGCTGAATCTGGAAGCTCATTGGATGAAAAAGAGGAGGAGAGTGATGATCAAGAGGAGGAAGAATGGAGCTACCCATGTCTACCTCCCAATGATAGTAACTCTTTAAATCATACATTATTTGATGAATTTGATACTTTCTATACTTGTGACCTTGATGCTACTATGAATGAAACTTGTGAGAATGCTATTGCTGCTGTTATGTATGATAATCCATGCTACTTGGATAAATGTTATGATAATGCTCTTGATGATGGTCCTATGTTACTTGATGTTATAAATTATAATGCTACTGAAAATAGGATTTCTATAATGTGTCCTATACCTTTTAAGAGTGACCAATCATTTTGCTTTGATATTGCTAAAAGTGGGGAAAAGAGGAGCTGGTTTTAAATTTCGGTCCCACTGTTTTGGAGATTGATATGAATTGTGTGCTTTTAGACCATGAAAAACATGCTTTACGTGATAATTATGTTGTTGAGTTTGTTCATGATGCTACTGAAAATTATTATGAGAGAGTAAAATATGGTTGTAAGAATTTTCGTGTTACTAAAATACCTCTCTTTTTGTTGAAAGTTTTGAATTTTCTCTTGTCCTACCTTCCCATGATTTCTAGTTTGAGCTTCTTTAATTTATTTCTTTATAAGATTCGTATGCATAGGATGTGGGTTAGACTTAAATTTACTTTATACTTGCTTCTTGGTGCTCTCTTTTTCTTTAATTCATATTTCTTATATGAGCATCTTCTTCATTTGAAAACACTTGATTCCACTTTTATGAGCCTAGCTAAAAAGCGTTAAAGAAAAGCACTTCTTGGGAGAAAACTCATGGTTTTATTTTTGATTTGTTTTTCTCTGTTTTCTTTGAGTCAAAGGGTTGTATACTTCTGTAGAAACTCCTTTGTATCTTTATTTTCATGTTTTAGTAGTGCCAAGTAAGGTTTCTGACGAGAGTTGGAGTTGGTTTTCGGATTTTTGCGCAGGAAACAGATTTCTACTGTCCACCGTAAAAAATCGTATAAAATCCTGGAAGGTCAGAATGATCTGATATTTTTTATGCTTATTCCTCAGCTGATTCCGTAACTTTTTTGTTCTTTAATTTTTTCGATCTGAGCAACGTAAGTGCCTCGAAAAAATTCGTCTTTACAGACTGTTCTGGTTTTAACAGATTCTGCCATTGTTCTTACGTTTGCTCTTTGCGATGTCAATTGGATTTATTTGCTTCATGAAACATCAGTGGTTGTAGCTAATGTTTAAAAGTATCAATAGAACTTGTACCATACAGAAAAAATAGATTTTTAATTGTTGCACTAACCCTCTAACGCGAATCACTGTTTGAGTGTGGTGTGAAGGAAGTTTTCAAGGGTCAAAAGAAGAGGTGATATATGTGATTAAGAAGAGTGCAAGGTCAAAGCTTGGGGATGCCCACGTGGTTCATCCAAGCATATTTTTAGAAGACTCAAGCATCTAAGCTTGGGGATTCCCAAGACATCACCTTCTTCATTAACTATCTATCAGGTCACTTCTCGTGAAACTATATTTTTATTCGGTCACATCATATGAAGTTTACTTGTAGCGTCTGTTTATTTTTCTTTTGTTTTCTTTTGTTTTCCTTTGTTTTCATTTGTTTTCCTTGCTGCAATAATATAGTTGGATCCTAGCATTCTTTTTTTTGGAGAGAGACACGCTCCGCTTTTTCGTTTGAATACTTGCTATGCTAGTATTCTTAGTTTTTCTTCTAGTTGCTGCAAAATTCCTGTTTAGCTCTTGTTTTCATTGCATCTCTTCTTCAGTGTTGTTAGTTTTACTAGTGGTATGTGAGTACTCTCATGTTTGATTGCTGTAGCATTTAGAGAGTTTTTTTAAAGCATGTTTTGTATGGTTCTTGTTGGGAAAAGAAACTGCTGCTTGAGGTAGAATTTTTAACGGTGCAAGTAGAAGCTTGTATAGACTGTGGCTAGACTTTTTCATATCACGCTAGATGTTATTTTAGTTTTAAAGCCTTGTGGTTATTGAGTAGCATGATTAGCCTCAAATAGCTGAGAGTGTTTAATGTGCCATTGAAAGAATCATGAGTTTTTATTATCATATTGAAGCATAAATTTGTGGTGTTCTCCTTTGAATGTTTTATTTGGTTGACTTGGCGCATGCTCACACCATGTTTATGAATATGAAACAGTCACTAATAGCCTCCATGATCATTTAGTTTTTGAACTTTTGGTACCACTTATGCTTTGATTAATGATGTTTATGTCGCTATGCATGATTATGACTCTTATACTCTCTTGAGTTGTCGCTCCCAGTCTTTTGCTAGCCTCCACCTGTACTGAGTATGAGCTCTACTCGTGCATCCAACTCCCAAAAACCAAAGTTTTCCCATTGTGTCCACCATACCTACCTATATGTGGTATTTAACCGCCACTCCGAAGTAAATTGCTCATGTGTTACCTTTAAAACTTTCAAAATTACTCATGTTTTGTGCTCCTGTTTTAGCTCATGAGGACGTAAATAGAGAATTTTTATCTCACTTGTTGATTGGACTTTCACACCCTGGACTAGTGGCTTCATCCGCTTATCCAATGATAGAAGATCTAGTAGCGGGGTGCCCAGCCCTAAATTAATAACACAAATTCTCTTCACTATTTTTGCCTCTGATTTATCAGTCAAAGCATAATTGTGTAAACAAAAGAGAAAGAGGGATGACCTTCTACCCAGATGCGTCCTTCTATGGGAGCCGCTCTTGTGAAGTCTAGTTGGCTTGTGATGTACTGTATTTTCTGTTTACCATTCGTTGACATAAGCATACACCTCTCTTAAAATATAGACACTCCCCCACGGTATGTGATTGTTGGCAGGCACGCGAGGATTCAGTTAGCCATGGTTTGTGAAAGATGGTTGGGAGGAGTGTCAAGTTTTCAGTACCTCCGTTTAATAAATAAAAGCTCCAGCACATGAGTGATCTATGCTTCCCTCTGCGAAGGGCCTTTCTTTTACTTTTATGTTGAGTCTCCATCTTCTAACTTTATACATAGTTGAGAGAGCATTTTTTTCATTCTGAGTTTTATGTGCATTTGTCCCAGAAACATTATTAATTTATTCATGATGTGTTATTGCATGTTCTCTAATTATTTGTTCTAGTCTTCCTCGTGAACTTTGAAGGTGTCCTGCATTTATGTTTTGCCCCACTCTTAAGGTCTAGTGAAATATCAGTTTGACATGTTCTCTCTATACTTGAAACAAACGTATATCTTTCTTTGCATTGTTATTCATGATCTTTTATTTGACTTACTTCTCATGATGCAAGTTTATTGCTATGCTTTATTATTAAAGTTCTATCTATCATGTTTCTGTTTAAGTTCTATGATCTCAGCTTACTTATGCTTTTACATTATTGATGATCAAGTTTATGGTGGTAGCATGTCACCTCAGAAATTATTGTGTTTTTATCGTTTACTTACTCGTGGACGGGTAGGAACTAAGCTTGGGGATGTTGATACGTCATAAACGTATCCTTAATTTCTGATGTTCCATGTTGTTTTCTGATTGTTTCCCACATGTTTTCTATACACTTTATGTCATTTTTATTAATTTTCCGGACTAACCTATTGACAAGATGCCACTGGGCCAGTTCCATGTTTTCTGCTGTTTTTAGTTTCAGAAAGGTTGTTCTTGAAATATTCTCGAAATTGGGAAACCCGGAAGTCTTAGAATTCCCAAAGGTTCCACCGAGTCCCGAAGAGACCCGGAGGGGTGCCTCAGGGGGCCCACACCATAGGGCGGCGCGCCCCCCTTGGCCGCGCCGGGGGGTGGTGTGGGGACCCCAGGCCTCCACCGCCTTTGCTCTTTCGCCTATTTAATCCCCCGAGAAATAAACCCTAGAAATATACCACTTTCCCCGAAAACACCCGAGGCCGCCGTCACCGTCATCCCGAGATCGGGAGGGTTCTGGAGCTCTCCCCGGCACCCTGCCGGAGGGGTGATCATCACCGGAGGGGTCTACACCACCATCCCCTCCTCCGAAGTGATGCGTGAGTAGTTCGTCCCTGTACTACGGGTCCATAGCAGTAGCTAGATGGTTGTTCTCTCCACTTTGTACCTCATGTTTAGATCTTGTGAGCTGTCTATCATGGTCAAGATCATCTTTATGTAATGCTACATGTTGTGTTTGCTGGGATCTGATGAATGTTGAATGATATGTCTTTTGATTATCAATCTATCATGTTATCTTCATGCATATGTTATTTATGATTTTGCATGCTCTCCGTTATTAGTAGATGCTCTGGCCAAGTAGATGTTAGTAACTCCAAGAGGGAGTATTTATGCTCGATAGTGGGTTCATGCTCATTTTTATCTGTGCTCAAGTGACAGAAACGTGACGGATGGAGGATGTGTTGTTGCCATTAGGGAGAAAACAACGGTGTTTACTTAGTTTACATTTTTACATTACACACTTTGCTTACAGCGATAATCTGTTGCTTGCAACTTAATACCCAACGTTTGTTCGGATGATATTCGGAGGGTGGTTAGTCATAGATGCAGTTGGATAACGTTCTATGTATTTTGTTGTAATGCCCGCATGAATCACATAGTAATCTTTATGTGCATATGCACTATGGTGCAACCTTCATTTCTGTCAATTGCCCAGCTATAATTTGTTCACCACACATGTTATTTATCTTTCACGGAGAGACACCACTAGTGAACTATGGACCCCGGTCCTTTTTCCTCATACTGATAAAATACCTACTGCTTTCATACTACTCTCATATTTTTCCTACTGTTTTCCACACCATACGTTTAATCTCTTTGTGTTCAGCTAAACCGGTGAGATTGACAACCTCACTGCTTCGTTGGGGAAAAGTGATTTGATTGTGTTGTGTAGATTCCACGTTGCTACTGAATCGGTAGTGCGCCCTGTCATCTCAGCTGCTTCAACCTTCTGATTTAATCCTTCCTCCTACTGGTCGATTCAACCTTGGTTTCTTTCTGAGGGAAACTCGCTGCTGCACTCTTCATACATTCCTCTTGGGGTCTCCCAACGAACATGTGTTCACACGCATCAGCGATCTCCCCCATGCGCTCCGCGCCGGTGGGCACCAGCGCACCTCCGGCGCTCTAACTCCACTTGCCGGGCACGCGGACGACGGGCGACATGGGGTAGTCTGCCTGCTCGAGGAGGCGAGCTTCCCAGTCGTGCAAGTGGCGGCGACCAAAGTCGTTAGCCCCTGCACCATCGCTGGGGTAGCGCTTAGCCATGGAAGAAAAGGAGAGGGCGAGAAGAGAGGTCTCGGACAGGGGATGTGGTGGCCGACGCGAAGGGGCGGAGGCTTTTAGACCGTCTGAGAGCGCGGGAGAGGTGTAGACGCGTTGGCGGGAAGCTCGACGGTGGAGCGCCATTACACCTCGCGTGGTCCGATTGGACGCCTTGGCCAGTCTGAAAGGCTGCCGACGAGCGTTGAACAGCGTGGAGAACGAGGCGATAAGGACAACGATTGAACACGGTCGCTGAATCGGTGGGCCCGCGGGCGGGCGAAACGCTTTTCGCGTCATTTCCCTTTATCCGTCGCCCTCAGTTGTCCCCCGGCGCGCTGGGTTTGGCTTGGGTTTGTCGGGTCTATTTTGGACCAAACTGACGCTAATTGGACTTCTAGGGGCGCGACTGGGCAAAAAAACAGGCGCCCGCGCAAAAAGAAGGGCTCCTGGGGCAGCTGGACATGCTCTAAGTCCACGCACAGGATGCTCAATGGTGACACCTAGCCTTTTAGGAAAAGCATGTCAACCTTTACCCTTAAGACTCGATCTTGCTTGTTGCCCAACGAAAGTAAACCTACAATTCTCAGAAGCTCAGTATTAGATGTGAGAGAGGAAGGGGAAACTCAAAACAATAGATAAAAAAATCTAGGAATTTAGCTCAAGTCGTCAACCTTAGCCACTGGGTATTTTATAGACTAGGCTCGCAATTAGCCTTTGCCGCTAGATATTTGTGTACTAATAAGTGCAACAGTCTAATAAAAAAATGAGGTTGTTTATGCGAAACATCATCAATCACCTAGAGATTCAATAAATGGTCATGAAGCCCCACTTTCCAAGTATCAGCTTGTATTCAAGTGATAAGCTAAACTCATCACATGCATACTAGGGAGCGCCCGGCCTCTGCTTCAACCTCGTGCTGAAGTTAGGGTATCAAGATATAAAGAAGACTGATACTCACAAATATTTCAACGGGAGTGCTCGTTGTAGAAGATGTTTTCAGTAGAATTGAGCCACGACAAGTTTCACATTCAGCCTTGAAGATCTACGACACCCCCCTCTCCCCACCACCAACAGTACGGCTGTCATATTTGACTCAAAGCTATAAATAAGGAGTGTGCCTTCAACTTGATTCTATTTCAGCTTCAAGTCTTTATGTACTCTTATTCCGTTTAAACTTCGGGAAGGTATTTGTATCTTGAGATCTTCAAGCATGCCATATAAAAATCTCAACGAGGCGTCTTCATGTGTCTTTTCTCCAACCCATAATTTCTTCAACGCTTCTTTCAACATATAGTATTCAAGGGCGTAAGTAGATTCCTTTTGTCATCAAGTGTGTGTTTGTGCTTTGAGTTTTTTTTTACTATGTGTTGTCTTTAACATGGTTAAACAAAATTATGAGCATGTATTCCAGTATAAACTAGATAAACAAGTTAGTCTCTTAGTTGTGTTGTCATCAATCATCCTAAACCCACTTTGGAGGTCATCAAAGATGCCTTTTCATGAACTAAATTATTATGTGGAGGCAGTTTGCTGGTAGCCGGTTTGAGTTGAGTAGTGATGTCCTTTGCCAAGCAACATAGTTTGTTAAAGAAAAGGAAAAAATCAGGAAACGAGATTTCATTGACTAGGTAATCAAATTACATCCGAACGAATAAATTTAATAAATACGAACAATAAAGATCCTAATAGAACTAGAGTTACATCAAAGAACTTTGAATTCAGTGTCTCTAGTCGCTTCACTTGCAAATGGACTTTCCTCCATATATGAGGACCACTTATTGAACAAAACTTGACACCGTCACCAAAAGTGATTGAAG
Source organism: Alopecurus myosuroides (assembly GCA_028641055.1). Lineage (NCBI taxonomy): Eukaryota > Viridiplantae > Streptophyta > Magnoliopsida > Poales > Poaceae > Alopecurus > Alopecurus myosuroides. The sequence continues at coordinate 458,575,278 of CM054059.1, read as the reverse complement.
TGAGACAATAAGAAGCCATACCGAGAGAAAAATGTGTGCGGGGAAAGCACCAGAGGTTCCGCAGGGATTGCTGCGAAACTACACCATGATGCGATATAGTTATGGGACTTTTATTCCTTACAACGCCGCATCCATCGTTTTGTCACCAAGAATACAAAAAACCGAAAATCAAAGAAAAGTAAACTAGAAAGCATATGTAAAAAAAACAATGGTTTTCCTTACGGATAATCAGACAGTGGATACGAGGGGAACCTACGACAAGAAGAAATTGCCTTAGTGGAAGCTATAGATTTTATCTCATGAGATCAAAACAGAAAAAAAAAACCTCAAAGAAAAATTGCTCTAAAAAGTCCTCAAAGGAAAAAAAATTGTTTCAACAAGAAAAAAGAATATTTTTCTATTTAGATTGTACAGACCAAATATGAGACCATATAAGTTTTTTCTTCCATTTATATTCCAATTTCGTAAACATGGGTTAAAAGAGTATCTATGTAGGGAAAATGCGACGTTGAACCGGGCGGCACCTGCACCGGCCGCATCTACAGCTGAGCGGACTTTATGATTCGGGACGTTACATAAGAAGCTGACAGCTAGCAGTTTATTTTTTCAGGTATCTCTGGATTAATGGACTTATGTAATTAACTAAAGATTGAAGCCCGGTGCTGAGCGAGCCTTCTCAGCGCATCAAACGATTTATGACTATGGCATGTGGGTCCTCATAGCCCACCCGGAGTGAAAAGCCCATCCTCACACTTAAAAAAAAAGGCAACTCGCCATGGTACTGTTTTCCTCTCTTCCACGGTTCCACCCCATGAATTTCCGGCCGGCGGCCGCCGCCCAGCCCAGGCAACGCCGCTGCTCCAGCAGCTCTCCTCCCCCAGCCCCCCCTCCCCCCCACTTCTCCCCCACCCACCCGCTGCTACGGCGGAGGATATCCGGAACGAGGGCGACGGCGCAGTCTCCCTTGCTCGGGTTGCAGAGTAGCGAGGTCGAGTTGCGCCGGCCGAGCAGGAGGCGGAGTCTGGAGGACATCCGACAGAAGGGACAGCCGTTCTGGCGTCGCGGAGGAAACACTTGTCTTTCCTCTCACGGCTGGAGCGGAAGACGAGGGCGTGAGCCCGGCCAGAGCGGCCGGCAGGGCTTCCATTGCCACGACATCGACCGGTAGAGGGGTCGATGCGTGCGACGTCAAAGCAGGAGTAGTGAATTTAGGGTTCATGTGTCCTCCATTGGGAAGGTGTGGGTGGAGGCAACAGGGTAAAGGAAGGGGCGGAGGGGAAAAGGTGATGGCAGCGAGTGGTGTACGGTGCACGGGAGGATCTCGAGCTTCGGCAGCGCATCCGCAGCTCCACAGTTACCTCTGCCGGCCAACGCATCCCTGGCTCGACTATTCGCCGCCCCGCACCAAGCCTGTCCCTGCCCTGTCTGTGGCCGCCGGCATCCCTACCACACCGTCGATGTATCTGTCCCTGCGTCGCGCCCTTTCTTCCTTTCTCCGTTCTGGGTTGGAGATGGGGCAAAGGCGTCGCTCATGACGACGGCCTCAACGATTTGAGCGCCTTTGTTCGCCAACTGACCAGCGAGCAGCAGTGGCGCCGATGACAAGGACCCAAGCCAGGCCAACGCATCTCAGCCTTGGCGTATGGCAGACCTCGTGGAGGAACCGGAGTAAGTAGGATGTTGGTCCGTCTAATCTAGGCAATGTTTCTGCTTTCCATGGGGCAGCAGCGCCATTGGAGAAATTGCATACAGCAAAGTCTACACAAGGTATCAGTTATCCATGGAAGCTTCAGATCCGGCAGTGGAAACAGAAGGCGAATTCCTGCACCGTGGCCATGTGGGAGAAAAGGGCAATTCCCAAGTACAAGGTGCCTATGATTCGGGACAAGCAAAGCAATGGGGAATCCCAAACCACTCAGCTACAAAGAACAACTCGGGAGAAGGTCAGTTAATCGGAATAAGAAAGACGCCGATATGATTCATGTACCGTAGCCTTAACAATACACCTTTGTAGATGATTCAGTACAAAATACTGCATTTGATATTTTTCCAAGACAAACTAGAAACTCCTGTTTCCACAGGCTGTAATTTAGGGGTTACCAATTCTAAATGACAAACATTACAATTGTGGGGGTCTGATTTAGAGTTCCTAAACACACGAGCTTACACATGCTGCAACTCTCGGTACTAACTTAGACATATCATGACATTGATGTCTTCGCTTATGCCACCTGATTTGAGTTAGGGAAAACCTATTCGCTAGCGGCATATATTCCATATTTTAATGTGAGAGCTGTAGTGTTTATGTACATTCGAATGTAATGGAATAGTGGTGAGTTCATATAACTGTAACTAAGGAACTATATAATAAAGATGAAATATAGTTGATTGACTAATCTTTGTACATGTTTGTCAGATGTAGTCGTACTTTCTCTTGAATTACTAGCATTTTTGTCAGTTCGTCATACCATGATTTATTTTTTGTCTCTATTTATTCTCCAAATGTGAAACCTCACAAACGCCCATTATCATTACCAGCGTCAACTGATTTCCTCCTTCCATAAGATTATCATTGGAATCAGGTGATCTTTTTCATATATTTCTTCACATGTATGCACAGCTCTACCAGGATCATACAGTCGTATCAGCCTGGTCCAACGTGGCTTTATTGATCATATCAGTACGATATTGTGTGATTCGTGAGACTTGTGTAGCTGACTAAAGAACTGCTTTGTTGATAGGAAATTCCTCATCGGGAAAACACACTACATATTGACTTCCTTTCTTAGCTCAGCGTTACAGCAATTTTTGTTTTCTTGAGACCATCGATTATCCATGTTGCCATGATATAGATGTAGCTACCTTCTCTCGTACTCTATTTCTTTGGGATTACCATGACTGCATTATAACCTGGGGACAAAGTGACTGAAACTGGAACTGTTGTTTCTAAATGATTAGCGCTGTTTTTTTTAATGGAGATTAGCGCTGTTTAGGGATGGGAAATAAATAGAATTCGTCTCCTCGACAAAGTTAGCATAAAAAATCAATAACGCAAAACTTTGTGATTCTTCCATTCACGATTGTGTGTTCAAGCACAATGCGTGGTATGCCATCTGCACCCTTTTTAACAGTAGATATACCTACAGATCTATCTTGCTTGCTTAGTGTACTTCATTTTGTTTTCTCTATGTCGCATGCTTCTCTGCTCCATTCGGTGCCTATTAATTGTCTATTTTCCTCGTATGGTGCTTGCTTATTTTTCTCTATTGTTTATCGTCTAATGGTGGCGATCGACTTCACCTTGAAGTAGCTTATTGGAATTGGATCATGCGGGAAGGAACTCCCCCGTTGCGTTCTTTGTTGTAGTTTTGTGTGTTGACTACTAATCCAGGAAGCGGTATGATCACTCTTCTTCAGCCTACACCTGAAGCACACCTTCCTCTTTATGATCTTGATGAGATGATAGCAGGATATCGGGATTAGATTAGTTGGGCATGGCATGCACTAGATTGAATGCTACTGAGACTAGATAAAATATTATCCCCCGTGCCAAAACAGAGCTGTAGCATCCGGACTGAATTTTTTTGTACATGCCTGTAACCCATTTTGTATCTGATTCGTATAATTATTGAATGCAGTAACAAAATTTTTTTTTTGCAAGATCTGCACGAGATAATATTCAACCATGCATGAGGGTCAGATCTGATGTTCAGTATTATTTTGAGCAGGTGCCTAATATCCACAGAACATTAAATATTTTATTACCTTTTGCTCAGGTCGTTGATACCATGTGAAAACTCCATACTATTGTAAGCTTCGAGTCCCGCAGTAGGAACCCAGTTATACATTAAAAGGCTTCTGTTTTGTATAGACACGGTAACAGAAGTTGTCGATCTGCTGTAAGAGAACATACTGACAGTGTACACTGTATTTACTCGATTTGTTCCCATGGATCAATCAAATGGGATACATATGAAATCTTTGAAGCACAGAAATGAGCACTTAAAGAAGTAACTTATTTTATATGTTCATCTAACATGTTGCAATGAAACTTGGAGTATGTAGTTACATTTGCTGAATAAATAGTGCAATCATTAGTTAGTTTTGCCCAATGGACAGTGTAACCATGCTCTTAAATATAACCAGTTGAGAACGCCAAGACATAGTCACCAGCCGCACAATGTAGAACGATAAATAGACGGCGCAGCGAAGCGCGCTACTTCGTCTAGTCTATAAAGAAGCATGGTCCTCATCGAGTTATCAGAAGTGGGCCTTCGGCAGTGCCTCTGTCGCACGTATGGTCTGCCAACAACAGGCTTGAGTAATTGGATTTTTTTACAAATATAACCTCCTTCCCAATGTAAATGTCAAAATTAACCTCCTTTGAATTTTTTTTGTCAAAAATAGCCTGGCGGAAAGGAGAAAATCCGCCACGTGTACTTTCCGCCAATCCAATCGGCGGAAAGTCACCTCCCGTTGATCCATACGGCGGAAAGTCACTTGGCTACCAAAACAGCACGCGCCTAATCGTGCCACGTGTCCACGCAGAGACATTCCGCCGTATGGGTTGGCTGGAAGTGACTTTCCGCCGATTGAGTTGGCGGAAAGTACACGTGGTGTTTTTCTCCCTCGCGCCAGGCCATTTTTGATAAAAAATTTCAAAGAGGGTTACTTTTGACAATTGCATTGGGCAGAGGGTTATATTTGTAAATAAATCGAGTAATTGATAGAACAGTTGCGGAGGTCAACATGCAGCTCTCTCTTTCTCTGAACTAGCTCTCGCCGACGCCAAACGTGCTCTATCTGCTAGACAGAGAAAAAAGGGACAAACTCTAAATAGGCATCGTGTTGAACGGAAAGTAGGGAAAATAGTAATTTGAACACAGGGGCATATAAATCTGTTTCAAAAATACATTTTTTAATGTTTAAAAATTCAGAAATAAAATTGCATGTTCTATGTGTGTCTACAAAATTTCGCGGAGAAACGACTTTTTATTTGACACGTGTAAAAAAGAAAAACTTATGACTATTTTGCTCGTAAATAGCACCAAAATTTTCTCACTTTTGGATGGGAAAAATAAAAATAAAATTTTCATGAAACTTTCATGCCGGGCACATTTTTTTATGATCTATGCATACATTTTTTGTTTAATATTTTTAATTTTTTTTGGAGGGTTTTGTGCATTTTTAAAAAAGTGGGTTCATGTACCCCATGTTAAAGCTATCCACTCTCGAAAAATAATCATTTGAAACCGGGTGCATATGCTTCTGCCTTGGAAAAATACTTTCTGAATATTAAAAAATTCTAAATAATTGTAGAGGTACACCTACAAGTAATATGTGAGAGTATAAAGTTTTATGGAGAAACGACTTTTATTTATCCCGTATGAAAAAGATAAAAATAAGTCACATATATACTGCTATATGGTACAAAAAAATTCTCTTTTATTATGGCGCCAAAGTAATTATGAATTCGCAATGAAACACATGTGTCGTGCATTTGGTTTGCACTACCCATGCATTTGAATTTGTTTCAAAAAATGACATTTAAAAAATTATATAATGAACATTTGAATTAGTGGAGCATTTGGTCTGCACTACCTACGCATTTGAGATAGAGTAAAGAGATAGTTAATTATCCATCATTTGTTTAAACAACAAAATATCACTCATCATCATGTCAAGAACACTGACAACCATTGGGCCAGTGACTACACCTCTGCACACACCACCTCACACTACCTGCACACACCACCAACCTGCAGCTTTGTCACCCGTTTCACGGCTTTTGTCAGGTAGAGGACGTCATGACCCCACCTTCTGTCCGTATTCTCCTTTGTATATCTCACAAAAATGTCTTATTTATGAATTATTATGGCACGGATCGTGGAACTAGGGATGGCACCCATAAGGTAGGGTATGGGTGCGGGTGGAACAATAGATGTTTGAGTTCCGCCGGGAGCATACGTCGCCCGGTTCACTTTAGGGCATGTACAGCGTGAAGAATAGCTAGACTCATGCCAAGAAATTTACTAGACTTGAGTCTAAGAAAAGAAAATATGCTCCAGCGTTTAGCACACATGTGGGTCCCGTCAAACAGAATAAAAAGTAACAATAAAAGATATCTATTATACACTGACAAGTGGGACCATCTCTCATTTGATTCTCTTAGACATATGTCTAGTACTAGACTCGGTGTCTAAGAAAACTTAGCTAGACTCACCCTCTCCAGTGTTTAGACATACGTCTAGGAGAGAAAGATTCTCTTAGCTATAGCTCAAAACTGCACACTGCACACGCTCTTAGTCACTCTCATCTATGTAGATCCTATTTTATGTGGCAAATTATGGAGTTGTTTTAAAAAAGAGAAAATCAATGATGCATTTGATGCTCATAATATTAGGCAGCAGATATCATTATTTAATACAGATTTTGACATGACACAAGGCTGGCCCGGGACAAAAAACGCCATCTCATCCGGGACTTCTTAATTTCAGAGAGGATGCATCATTCAGTACAATATGCAAAACCGCAAAGGTCAAAGCATTACTTCACAGTTTATATTAATAAAAGTCAGTTTGTACCACGATGAATATTATTGCTACTCGGAATCAGTTTTGCAATTTGACATGACAAGTCATTATTGAAAAAAAAACATTTGCTCTTTTCTGTAGAAAAAAACTTTTTTTTTTAAGTCAGGAAAATCCATTTGTTTGTCCGGTGTCAAGTGATGATTTGACGAGAGTTTAGATAAGTGTGAGTCGCTTTCGGGAGACAGCACGACCAGCTAGGCGCATCCACCCGTTCGGTTTAGTTTGACTAGCTATCGCTTTGCTCGTCACCTCGCCTGACATGCATTATTTGGCTGGCTCGTGTGCGTTCCCCCGCCTACCTCGCAGGGCATAATGTGGATTTATTTAGGCCAGCAAACCTCACGACGCCATGCATTATCATGCTTTTTAAATTGCCGCCGGAACGTGTACGTCCTGTGGTACAGAAAAAATACCGATGGCTCTCGATGGCATTACAATACGGTAATACGTTTGGTTTTTTGCGTTTGTGAGGGAATACAAATTTTCTTTCTCTATGTGTCGTGTACTAGAGGATATACATATGGAAAATCGGGTCTAAAATGCATGGCCAAGACAGATTCTCTGTTTGATCTTAAACTCCTCATATAGCAATTCTTCTGGTCGGATCACTTGTTGGAAAAACATAATGCTCACGCATGTTTCACACGAACAAGAAATACAGTGAAAGCCGTATGAGATTCTTTCTATAGGAACCATTCTGAGCCCTTTAGACATCAAGTATTCTCAAGACCTACAATTAGGGAGTTCCAAATTCTGCACTTTTGCATATAGCTGGACAGAACTGATTGACATCGTTCTCATTTCAAATTCAGTCAGTTTCTCCTATAAGAGAATATCACCTAGAACTCGCTAGTGAAGGATACAAATTCTTCCACGGGCGAATAAGGATTAAGGATTTTTGGAAATAAAGCTATGGATTTACCACAGTTAGTTTATTTTGTACCGGTCATAGCAAACATATTTTAGACTAGTCGTAAGAATGATATTATCAAATTTGTCAAACAAGACAAACCATGTATTTATAAATTTAACTTCTATTTACTAAGACCATGATCTATGTTGTGCCTATTAGAAATAGATTAAAACTGATATTGGCTATTGATTAAATGTCCAAGGGGCGTACTGTCACACCCCAATTTTTGCCCCTGTGTAGTAACAGTAGAACCCAAATTTTTGGTCCAACAAAAACTTTTTTTGAATGATGCTTGCTTGGTTGAACAATTGTGTGTTGCAAATCATCTAGGCATTGCAAGATTTATTTTTCTATAAACTCATATTAGTGTTTTCCCTGAGTGTGAAATGTTTTCTATCGTGTTTTCCATATGCTACTCTAAAGGATTTTTACCCAAGACTTGGATCATGTTTTTTTTCATCTTGACATAAACATTTAGCTTTGTTGAATCCAAGAAAACAAAAATGCAACTTGAATTATGGATGGTTTTCTTTAAAAATTCTATTAGAGTTTTCCTGAAAAAGAAATAGCCAAACACCTATTTTTAGCTCTTGTTTTCAATTAGTTAGGATATCCCATTTTGTGTTTTCTTATCCTTTAATTGTTCTCTGTTATGTGGACTTCAAATCCATAACCTTGTTTTGAATAATGAAACTTGAAAACATATAGTGGCATGTTTGCTTTTGAGACAAGAAAATAACAGAGAAAACTAGTTGATTTTGAAAACAGAGGAAAACAAGAAGATGGCCTTTTTCCACTTTGTTTTCATAGCCTTACACATTTCCAAAAAAATAATAAAAATGTGTTTTTTAATATTCATATAATTCTTAACAATTTCCAACTTCAATTGTTACATTTGGAGATCATTTGCTATTTTAATCAAGCTTGGAAATTTTATTGTTTCTCTTTGTTTCCACACTTAACAAAAATTCAGCTAAGCCTTTTTCTGAACTTTTCTGAATTTTGTTTTTGGACAGAGTTTGATTAATTGTTTTTGTTTGAATTGGTTTGAATTGGGAGAGGGATGATGTCCAACATACTCCCCTATATTTCCTCTGGCATGTGTGTGCTTTGTTTGCCTTTTGGTTCATCAGTGAGAGAGAGAAGAGAGGACGAAAAGGGAGCCAACAGGGAGAGGCGGACATGGAGGGGGCACATAGTGCGCGCTCCCACCCGCACGCCACCATGGCCATGCCGCCGTGTTCTCTCCTAAAATCGCCGCCTAGCTATAGTACCGTGCCCACCCTAGCCTCTAGCCTCCCATTTGCACGTCGCCACACGCCGCCCGGGCTCTGCCGTGCATGTCCGTGGACAGGCCGAGAGCACCACCCGCGCCCCACGGCTATAAGCCACGCTGCCCGCTCCCACTTTGGCACCCACCCCCTCACTCCCCACCGCACTCCCCTGGCCACTCCACTCCTCCCCGGTTGCTCTCTGTGCGCGCCGCTAAGGGGAGAAAGCCGCCGACCACCGTGAGCTTCCACCTCGAGGTCACCACCGTCTCGGCCCTTCTTAGCTCACCATTGCACCCCATCGTTGCTCCCCGTACCTGTGCGCATCCCCCTGAGATCCCGTCGTGGTCATTGTCTTGCAGGAGCGCCGCCGCCGTCCTCGGAGCCGCCGCTGACCTGCAACTCGCCACCGTAGATTGGAGCTATGACGGTTGCTGCTGTTTGCGCCCCTGCACGGCCTCGACCACATGCATCCACCAAGACCCCACGCCGCTGCCCCTCTCTGCCCCTAGGTGAGCCCCGCCGCATCGTCGTGCTCGATTGGATCCGCGAGGAGAGAGGGAGGGGGGAGGGAGGAAGACGATGCGCATTGGCCGTTGATCGCAAGATCAACGATGCCCTTTGAACGTGAAGAGTTCTCGCGCCGCAGCGCGTGCCCGTGGGCTGGTTTCAACGCTAGTTGGGCCCGCGCCCTAGCAGATCTAGCCTACGTTGTGGTTTTTCTCCGAGTTTTATTTTTTTCTATAATGGACAGAAACCGATGCTTAGCTTTTGCCTTAGGAAAAATAGGAAAAAAATATTTTTGGCCAAACCAAAAATCATGCTTGTAGCTTAATAAATTATTAACCATATCCAAGTGGTAGATATACTTTTTGACTTTTATTTTGCTGTAATGTTTATTTTGGCAGAATATATCTTTTTAACCATTTTTACATAACTTTAAAAATAAGAATCCTAAAAATGCAAACCCAACTGTTTTGGATAACCCTTATTGATACTGACCAGTAGCACTTGGCTTTGTTTGCAAATAAGCTTCCTAGAGTAAATACCATGCAATTTGGTAAATGACCAGGGAACAGTTCTAGAATTTGTGTAGACTTTTTGGTGACGATTTCTGATTTGAGTCCAATTGGATGATTTTTTGTATGCTTAGATCTACCTAATCCTAGCTTGGTGTAAATTTTAGAGTTGTAGAATAATTAGGGTGTGCATAACTAGATTTAGCACTTTTCTGTTTTTATTTATTCTTGTGTAAATAGATTTTTTCTAATACTTGCGTATTACATTTTATGTTTTCTAGCATGTGCAAGATTGTTACTCCTTGTTATTAGGTTGCTTTATTACAGAACTATAATGGTATAAAAAGTTTGGTGATGAGTGCTAAATAGAATTAGTTTTACTAAGCTTAGTCATTTTCTAGAATTTCCTAATGTTTAGGAAATTGTGACATTTAGATTTTAAGTTTAATAGCTTAATTTTTGAGGTTGATATGTTAAGTCCAATACTACTTTTGTACTGATGTTAGGGTTGTGTCACCTCTGTTAGCTTGCATTGTTATTTATAGGAAAACATGATTAGTATTACTTTGTTTAATTAATTCCTATGAATATCACTAGCATGAGTAGTATTGTTTGAATGCTTGTTTGATGTTGAACTAATTTTCTCAAGTATGCCCAGAGGAATTTTGACCTCTTAATGTTTTGGTATATTAGTGGAACACCCACTTATTCCATTGCATTTTGATTAGGGATAAAATTTCCCTACCATAAACATACTTGTCAATGGCCTCTTTCAATCTATGTTTGCTTAGTAATTTTTACCAAAGAAAATTGAGTAGTGCTCTACTAGATTTTGTTGAAGTGTTTAGTACTAGATTTGTGACTCCTAGCATGTGTAGATCAAATACCATCTATGATGTGGTATTTTCATGTAACAACATATTGGGAAGGGTTTGGTTTTGCATATGGTTAGTTTAAGAGTTGTTTGCACTCATAGGAACAATTCCTAGTATTGAGGAATTATTTGTGGATAAAATTGCTTTGAGTGGCATAAAATTAGGAAGTGTTGTTTGAGCATGAGTAGAGTACATAGCTACTGATTTTATAACATGCCACTTTGATGCATGTCCTTTGGTTGTTAGAAAAGCATGGTAAATTAGGCTTGATTGATCCTTGTTGATTTTATGAGAGTAGTTACTCTTATAGAATTATTTTAGTATAGTTGGATACTAGCATGTGTAGGATTTATGTTTCTATTATTGGGTGTTTTTAAGCATGTGTTGCTTGTTAGGGAAAATGCATTCTTGTAGTGTTGATTTCTTCACCATTAATGTATTAGTGGTGCCCTAGAATTTATGAGTTGTCCTATTAGTATTGCCTTCCTATTCTTGTGAGGTGTATATTTAGCCTAGCATGTTTTCACTCCTCTTATATGGGCATGAATCTTTTGGTTGCAAGTGGGTCTTTGTTGTGAAATACACTATTTTCTTAGGCATGTTTGTGTTGTAATCTTTCATACTAGTATGCTACTAGTGAACCCCTGCTAATATACTCTTTGTAGCAGTATTTTTCTCTTTTGATTTGTGTGTTCTATAGTGTGCCTTATGACTTGTTTACAAGTGTTTGATCCACTGGTTTGTTTAGTTAAATGTGTGATTGAGTGTTCCTTTAGTCTCTGTGTGGACCTCAGCATAGCCAATAGCTACCTTGTTTGTCTATGGTTGGCCTTGTTATTTACAACTTTCTAAGTGGTTACCTTAGCATGAGTATTTTACCAGTGTTATGGCTGTGAATTGATTTATTTAGTTTTCTACTCTTTTGGGTCAGTGGGAAACTTATCTAGTTGATGCTTGCTTGCATTGTGGTAAATACCCACTAGCATGGGTATTACTTTTGATGCTTGTTATTACTTTAGTAGTCTCACCCTTGTGACCAAAGGCTATTTTAGCATCTTCAGTGTCTTGGTATGAGAGTGGTACGCGCACTAAACCCATGACATGAGGATGTGGGATATGGTTTCCCAACCATAAGTATTCTAGTACTAGCATTTATGCCATGTGTGTTTGATTTGTGGTTTTCTCAATAAACATTGAGTGATTGTTTTAGCATAAGATTTGCTTGCTGTATGTGATTGCTTTGTATTATTGTTTGCCTCCATCGATTCTGAGTGTGTGTCCTTTACTCTTTTTCCGACGTTAGAACACGAAGAAGACGAAGGTGTCATAGAGCTTTGTGTCAAGTTCGAGCTACTTCAAAGCCAGGGACCCAAGGAGTTTCAAGGCAAGCTATCCTGATGCTTGCTACTATACTTATCATTATCTATCATGCATGCTTTTACTTCTGAAGTTTTACAAAACCTGGATTAACAAAACTATTTTTTGTTGTGGCTATTACTACTATTAATACTATATAAATTATTATCATGCCAGTAGTCAAAACTTGGTGTTACCATGCCCGTAGCCACCATATGGTGTTTTTACCACCAAAAACAAAATAACATGAAGTACCTAAGTGGACACCCTAAAAATGTGATTTTTGCAAAACAAAGGCTTTATGGAAAACCCGGTGGAAAGGTGGGACCTTGTACATGGGAGAATTGTGAGGTGTTCATTTTGAAGAAAAATGTTTTCAAAAATGATACATAATCTAGTCTTCGTCGGACAACATTAACGTACTGCCACTCTACCCAAACATGGGCAAAGGGCTTGGCTAGAAGCTTGTTCTTTTTAGTGTGTGCTCTATCTCAAATTGCTACAAGGGATGGGATCCCTTGAACCGAAATGTCGCCAAGTTATGAAACACGAGGCGTGCAAAGTGTGGGATTAAATTTCCCTCCGGCTGCAGCAGTTGGGTCTCCTGTCATGGCGGTGTGGGATACGATGCCGGGGAGAAAAAACCCAATTGAAGAGATAGTCATTTACTAGCTTGAACATAGTGGAAGGTTAGGACCAGTTATCTGATGTTCGCATACTGTCAGAGTCAATCTATGGTTGTTCACGGCGGATATTCTAGATCTTGTGGATTGTGTATACCTCTGCAGAGTAAAACTATTCGGAATAGCCGCTTCCTCGGATATGGACTGTTGAATGGCCATGTAGCTAGTATTGTGTCAAATTCTTTCAAAAAGGATGTTTTTGAAAAAAAACGGATTTGTACCTGCGAGATACTGGAAAGGTGAACTTTGTACCTGTGAGGTACGGATGAAGAAACACTCGAGGTTGTTTTACAAGAAGTTCTGCAAAGAAAAAACTTTCTTTATTACACAAGATCTCACCAAACCTCTTGGATATGCAATATCTACAAGAGAAACTATATTAATTTCTTTTCAAGTATCCTCTTCAACAAAGGTATATAGATGTCAAAATCAACCACGGTGCATCTTCCATCCATCGTGGGTAGAAAACCCTATGTATAGCCTACCCATTCCACCATATAAGCATACTTGCATTCTATAAACTTCATAAAGGATGTCTTGCCGAGTACATTCAAATGTACTCTTATTGGTTTCGTCCCTGGTATCTACTTGCCAGAATTCGAGGAGCAGCCTCAGGAGGAGTTCTACGAGGAGGAGTATTGCACTGATGGCCATGCGAACTAGGCTCGTTTCCCGGTCAGCAACCTGTAGGTTAAGGCGTTACTTGGGATCTACCGCGTTGTGTGTTGTTTTGCCTTCTGTCGTGTTTTCTTAGTTGCCTGCCCTATGTGGCAGTTGTGTTAGACTTGGTCGTGTGACTATCTGTTGTAAAACCTTTATGTATTCGTGTAATGGATGATGTAATCTGTATGCCAACTTGATATGTTGTTCACGACTGGTGTGAGCTGGGATCGTGATTGTATGCATATCGGGGGTCCTTGGACTGTTGGTCTGGGGGCTCTACAAAGTTGGTATCAGAGCTATCCTGACCTTAGGAGACCTTAGTTAGTATGGATGTTAGCGAGTACTCTGAAAGGTTAATTTTTAAAACTAAGTTACCGAGATGACTAAGTAATAAAATCTTCTATATATCCCATCACCTCTATGTTCTTAAAACTCTACTTGTACTAAGTTACATTTTTGCGGACCTTAAAATTTTTCACACTGTTACCTAACTTAAGTTATACTTAAAAATTTGTGTAGATGGCAGTTGTCTCCTTTTGGCTGAGTACGCAGGCACCTTGCTACCGCCGTTTTGAGGATAATTTGATCCATATGGCCCGTCTTGTTGGTCGTCCAACACCTGAGTTGAAGGGCGCCCAGATTTACCATGACGGATGATGACCCACAAGTATAGGGGATCGAAACAGTCTTCGAGGGAAGTAAAACCCAAATTTATTGATTCGACACAAGGGGAGCCAAAGAATATTTATTAGCCTTAACAACTGAGTTGTCAATTCAGCTGCACCTGAAAGTAGACTTGCTCGCAAGAATTTATCGGTGGTAACAGTTTTGTAGCAGCAGTAGTAGTAAAATAACAGGGGTAGTAAATAGTAACAACAGTAGCAATCGCGAAAAACAGCAGGATGGGAGTACTGTAGGCATAGACGGAATGGATGAACGGGCGTTGCATGCATAACACAAGTCATGTAATAATAATAATAACATGGGCATTGCGGATAATAATAATAATAATAATAATAATGATAATAAAGCATTCAAGTTCTAGGTTAACCATAGGCATGTGTTCCAATATAGTCGTACGTGCTCGCAATGAGAAACATGCACAACATCTTTTGTCCTACCAGCCCGTGGCAGCGGGGCCTCTAGGGAAACTACTGGTAATTAAGGTGCTCCTTTTAATAAAGCACCGAAGCAAAGCATTAACACTCCATGAACACATGTGATCCTCACATCATAGCCATCCCCTCCGGTTGTCCCAATTTCTGTCACTTTGGGGCATCAGGTTCTGTACAACAATATGTGTAAACAACTTACAGGTATGATCAAGAAACATAATTATACTCATGAAACAATAACATGTTCGGATATGAAATCATGGCACTCGTGCCCTAGTGACAAGCATTAAGCATAACAAGTTGCAAAAATGGTAGAAAACACTAACAACGGATACTAGGCACTATGCCCTAACAATCTGGCAATATTACATGATCAATCTCATCCAATCCCTTCCATCCCTCTTAGCCTACAACGGGGTTTACTCACACATGGACGGGGGAATCAAGGATGGTTGATGGAGAAGGAGTGGCGGTGTCGATGGCGCTGATATCCTTCGAATCCCCGCCCCGGTAGGGTGCCATAACAGGAACTTCTGATCCCCGAATTGAGTTTCGGGGTGGCGGCGGCGCTCTGTTGTGTTTATGTGGAATATGACGAACCCCCTCACGTTTTATGTTTACGGGGCATGAGTAGTCGAAAGGGGAGCCCGAGGAGGTGCCTGGGGGTCCCACACCACCAGGCGGCGCGTCCTAGGGGCGCCCAGGGGTGGTTTGGCCCCCTCCTGGCCCCTCTCCGGGTCTCCTTCTTGCTCCCGGGGTCTTCTGGTGATATAAGCCCAATGGGGTCTTTTCTGAGCATTTTTCCGAAAGTTGATTTTTCTGCATAAAAACGAGACACCAAAGTAATTCTGCTGAAAACAGCGTTAGTCTGTGTTAGTGGTATCCAAAAATCACAAGTTTAGAGGGAAACCATAAGAAAAGTGTTTGGAAAAGGAGATACGGTTTGGACGTATCAACGGACGAGAGTTATCTATGTTGGTGGTTTTTACCTTTCGTTCCCATTCGTTAGCACCGTCAACCCCGGAGACCACTTATGAAGTGAAGGAGAACTGTTGCAAGGATGGTATCCTTAGGGTGATGCAAATGGCTATCGCAAAGCTCGCAAACTCCTTCCACAGTAAGTTCGAGGGCAATCCCTATAAATATTATGGGAAGCGCGATGAGGATGACAGGCCAGTAGGTATCTCAGAAGAGTTTGTCTTTGCTCGTCATTTCCAGCACATGGAGGGACAACTGCACATCACTCAGATTGCACTTGATAGTCTCAGGAAGGAGTACGGCCTCCGAGGGAGGGAGTTATCCCGTATGGAGAAGGACCTGAGAGTTTCTGCGACTGCTGAGCGCAGTCTCGTGACACAGAAGAAGACTCTGAAGTATGTTGACTTCCACCTTCATGCACAAGTGAGATACCTTCAGTTTCAGCTTGCAAACAGCCAGACTAGAGTTGGAGAGTTGGCGGGGGAGCTACGCTCATCCTCGAGCACTTAGGATTGGCCGTAGGATTATTAGGAGGTAGTGATGACCCCACCCGAGTCGCTTGTTTGTATTGTGTGGATCTGCTGAGAACTATGTGTGTGTTAGAAGTATTGTAAGACCTATGCTTGTGCTATGTGAAACTTAAGTTTGTGTCATGCTTGTTGGGGACTCTACATTGTATGTATGATGGTCTATGCATGTGATTGTGGTTTTCTTCTTAGAGCCTTGTCATTCCTGTTGTGTTTCTGTCGTTTATGTCTCTCTTATGAGCCGGCTTGATTCTCATTTTGTGAAAAAACACCTTTTTGTCTGCTCTCGTCTTATACCTCTTTTCTTCAGTATGGCCAGTGATTTACCCCCACCACCTGAGCCAATAGTTGCCCAACTTTTTGCACTGATAATGGAAGATCGTGAAGTCGCTCGTGCAGACCGCAAGGTATAGATGAGTTAGGTCCGGTGCGGTTCGGACCTGATATTGGACCACTGCACCTGTATCTAAATTCCAGGTTCAAGGGTATACCCGGACCCTTTTTGGTAGGGTAAAGGGTAACCTAGGTTTTACCCTATTATTCTAATACACATGCATTGATTGTTGGGTGCTACACGGCCGATGGCAAATAAAAAATGAACTCTGATGAATATAATCATCCAAATGCTTACGTACTGTGCTACACGGCCGGTGGCAAATAAAAAATCAACTCTGATAAATATAATCATCCAAATGCTTACGTATTGCAAGGATAATTGTCATAAATTCAGACAAAACCAGCTTACGTATTTCATCCAAATGCTCTGATGAATATAATCGTAAAATTCACAGAATATAATGTGTGCTCTAAACTTTAGATTTAAGTCACATGTAACAGATTTAGGCCTCCATCATCTCTGTCCTCTCCTCATGTGGTAAACTGAAACAGAAAAGATGCATCTCTCAGAGGCCTCTGCTTATCTCTTCATCTCCATGACTGAACGTCTGAAGCAAACAAAGGAGAATTAGCGATGTCTAGCTTGACAAAGATTGCTTGATAGTGTAGCTTTCTATAACAAAGATGCAAAATTCAAAATTGCTTGACAGTGTAGCTTGACAAAGACAAAAAAAAAATCATCATGTGGTAATTTGACAAGAGAACGAATTCCCTGCCATGAAAATATTTATGGCTCTATTTCAACATATATACTAGATTAAAGATGTGTAAAGCAATCAGTGAAAAGACTCGCAAAATATTTATGGCTCTATTTCACAACTTCTATAATAGTGTTATATGCAGAGGGTTGCCAAGGCAATCAGTGAAAAGACATGCAACGCTCTTCTCCTGAAGGTAGCATCATCACTGCTTCAAATTATCAATTCTTCTTCCAAGGAATCATCATCATAATACTAATATCGATTGTTTACGGTGACAGGTGAATCAGATCGGCTCAGTTACTGAGAGCATCGAAGCCGTCAGCATGTCCAAGCGTGCCGGCTGGGGAGTGATGGCAAGTCACAGGAGGTAAAATCATTGTCATCCTTTCCAGTTCACTCTTAAATGGTTAGCATTTGTCATGTAATCTGTTTGCACTCAACTTTTTCTGTGCTCTCTGCAGCGGTGAGATGGAGGATACCTTCATCGCCGACCTCTCCGTTGGCCTTGCCACGTTATTTCCTCCAGCTAAACAAAATCTTAAATTTATATTCTTCTGAGTGCCTCTTGGCTTCAGTTTTGACCTTCTATGTGGTTGTTGCAGGGCCAGATCAAGACAGGAGCTCCCTGCCGTTCTGAGCGTCTGGCCAAATACAACCAGGTATGGAAATTAAGTTCTGCAAGTAATTCTTTTTTGGTCGTGTGTAGGCTTCTATATGCTCTATTATTTGTGTTCTGAGCAAGCTCTTGTATGTGGTTGCTGCAGCTGCTGAGGATCGAAGAAGAGCTCGGCGACGCGGCGGTCTATGCAGGAGAAAACTTCAGGGCGCCAGTGGAGCCATACTGATCTGGAGCAGAGATGAGCCATGAGCTTTTGTGGTGCTGCTAGTTTATTACTACTGCGTTTTGATCTGAGCCTGCTACTGCCAGGCACAATAAGAGAAGTTCCTGTTTACACAAGAGCTACCACTGATCATATGGTTTTACTATAGTTACTGGTGTGATTTTGTTCTTCGGTAGAAATAAAATAAAGCATTTTTATGTTTTCTTATGAGCTCGGAAAATTCTTATATGCAAGAAGCTTAACTGAAAGACTTGCTCCCTCTTCAACTCGATGCGAGAACTAAATCTGAGCAGTGGGTTCGTGGCATTATGTGGCCACTCTTGCAACACAGAAGAGTTTTGTCAGAATCCCATCCTAATTGCACTCGGAATAAATCAATCAACAGAAAGAACCAACAGAAAGACTTGACAAGAGAACTAATTGGATCACGGCTAAATCCATGTGTTCAAAGTTGTGAAACTATTCTTTTAATATAGAAACATAACACTATTATAAAAGTTAAACCATATAATGTAAGACAGAGACATGTCAAGCATATAATATAAGACAGAGACATTCTTTTAAAGGCCAAGACTGAGCTACGCAGTGAAGCAGCGTAGCCTGCTTAGGCCCCTATTCCCAGTCATCGGAGAATTCATCGTGAGTGCTTTTTCCCAAAACAAAACTATCCTGTTCTTTTAAGAAATGGCAATTTCAGCTTACCACAATTTTTGATTTTTGAGAGACCATATTGTTCTTTTAAGAAAAGCATGAGAAGCAAACACAAGACCATGCCCCCGCAGTTAAGCGGCAAAACCAGAGGAAATCAAATGTACATCTAGTTGAGATATTCAGGAAGCAGCACCCATCATCCAACATATTCAGAAATCAAAACAACATCTATGCTAATGGTGAGTCATCTTGAGCATCTTGTAGGTCAACTAGATCGGTGATTGCGCTCATGTGCGAGTCAAAAGCTGAAATATAGAATTAAAAAAAATATTAGTATCCATCAGATGGAATTACATCAAACAATGGAGCTGGGTGGGTTAGGTTACCAGATCCTCGATACCAATCCTGTGAACAGACAAGGGCCTCAACACTCTCAACATTTAACCTGCTACAAAAGTCGGTCAAGGTTCTTGCTCCCATGCTAAAAGCAGATTCAGACGCAACCGTAGATGCAGGCACTGCTAGCACATCACGTGCGATAGCAGCAAGTGTGGGATATGTTGAATGATTTTCACTCCACCATTTCAGGATATCAAATTCCCCTGATCTTGAAATTGGGCTCTCATTCAAGTATCTATCCAGTTCCATTACCTGACCTTGCCGCTGCTCATTAAGGTGGCTATCCCAGTCACCAAACATATCATCGTCCGTTGCGACCATTTGTCTATGACCTTGGTTTGTTTGTTGTGAGACGGATGTGCTGCCATTATTGAGTTTAGAAAAATATTCGTCGAAGAGGTCCCTGAACAATTTTTTCACTTTGTTGATCCGTACTTGAGGATCAGTCACAAAGGCCTGTTTGAGACGAAACTCTACATATTTAAGCTTGAACCGCAGGTCAATTATAACCGGGATTGCAAGGGTCTTGTAGGATCTCAACCAATACTTGTGGAACTTTCCTTTCATGGCATTGACCATCTGTCCAAGATCAGCATTAGAGGATTCATTATGAAGAGTGATTCTTATTTTCCACATCTCATGGAAGTAAAGGTTTGATGTGGGGTATGATGAACCAGAAATTATCATGGTTGCATCATAAAAGACCTTCAACACCTTGCAAATAATTGCAGCCTTTTCCCAATCTTTTGGAGATGGAGCGGACGTGTAATTTGAATCTTGCTTGGCTAAGGAATTAAATGCTATACTGTACTCCATTGCCTTCTCAATCATCAAGTATGTGGAATTCTAACGGGTGGGAGTATCCATACTGGGCCACTCACCAACAGGGAGCCCATCTTTGCTAATCACTTCCTTGAATTTTTTATTCCGAGCATGTGATGATCTGACATATTTAACACTCTCCCGAATCTTGTTGACAATCGGTTGCACATAGTCTAAACCATCTTGAACGATAAGGTTTATGACATGGGCTGCACAACGATTGTGTAGCAACGCCCCACTCACCGGAAGAGCCGTCTTGTCCACCAAATTGCGCTTCAACTCAATGGCCATTGAATCATTAGATGTGGCATTATCCAGTGTGATCCCAAATATCTTATCCTCAATTTTCCACTCCTGGATGCATTCAAGAACCTGGTTGAACATTGCAATTCCACTGTGTGGCGACTTAGCGACAAGAAACTTGATGACAGGTGATGCACATATATCCCAGTGTTTGATTTGAAGTCCACATATCAGCTGTCAATGAAAACTTAGACTTTGCATTCTTAAACATTTCTTGCAATTCTAGTTTCTGTTCTTTGAATGCTTTGATGCAATCATTTCTGGAGGTTCTTCGAGATATCGGCTTGAACAATGGGTTTAGACTTGCTACAAATCTTCTAAACCCATCGTATTCCACAAGGGCAAATGGAAGCCCATGTAAGGCAATCATCCGGGCAAGCTCTTTTCTTGCAATAATTGGATCAAAGTTCCAATTCCTCAATCGACGACCATCCGGAGAACGAAGTGTTGAATTCAGGCCATGCACAATCCTTAGTGCAGCATCTCGTTTCTTGCATCTGTCCAAGTGCTTCAACAAGGCGATGGTTCCTGCGCCACGTTTTGCCCTGATCGCCTTGTCACAATGCTTGCACCTCCCTTTTGAAACATGTCCATTCACGATGAGAGGAACATACTCCTTCCAAGCTTCAGATCTGAATTTGCTGGTCAAAGCTCGGATAGATGCACTGGCAGTAGCAAACTCATCATCCTCGAAATCATGCTCGTCTCCCTCGAAATCCTGCTCATTGCCCTCAACGTCATCCTCAACATAGTCATCCTCGACATCATCTTCATGCGGATCAGCATCCTCATGCTCTAGAAAACATCAAACGTTGCATTAGTTGTAGTTTGTTTTTCTAAATCAATATATTATCTCCTAGATTAATAATGCAAAACCAAACACTAAATCTGTCTTTCAAGGGAAACAACAAATACAAGAAGTTGGTAGAACACAAAAAGCACTCTAAAGCATCATTCAAGGCCGCAACAATGCTCACCAAAGTCGTTGGGCAAAACTAGGGGACAGACTGGTATCACTGTACCTAGGCACAGAGTAGGCCCCCCTTATCCTGCCACGGCCTGCTTCCATGCTGTCACTGTCAGGCAGGCCGGTCCCAGGTGAACAGTAGTTCGAATGCTGCCAAGTACGGACCCAGGATACGCGGGATCCTGTGTCAGAACGGCTCCTTTGACTTTCTGGCCCGAGTAGGTTCCCGCCAATTGTTCCCGCCAATTGTACTCGGGCCAATCCTTCTACTCGACAGGGTAGAACTTGATTGATATCTCCTTCTGGTCATCTTGAGGTGAGACCGAGTAGCAGTCGACCGGGTAGCGAGTACCAGGTAGTCGGCTACTCGACCAAACCTCTCTTCTGTAAGCTGTCTTTACCACCTGTCTTTACCCTACTCGGGGGTAACCCCCCGACAATAAATGTCGGCGTTCTGATTGCACCCGGAGAAGTTATCTTTGCACCCGGAGACGTTTTCATTGCAGCAGGAGAAGTTCGCTTTGCAGTCGGAGACGTTCTCCTTGTAGCCGGAGAAGTTCTCTTTGCAGTGGGAGAAGCCTGTGCTGCCCGGGACCTTGACAACAGAGCAGACACCACATGGTGCCTCGAAACCGGAGAGAACTTCGACTTCTTTTTTTGCTTAGGACCTTCATGTTGTCCACTGCGCCTTTCACCCTCACTTCCAATTGTGGGGCCATCTTGTTGGGCTGCTTGTTGGTCTGGCTCTTGGCTTGGCATCTGGAGGTTTAATATTCAGATTAAAGATTGAAAACAACAAGAAGTAGTCTAAGAACTTTTTAGTACAAGTCTAATGCTTTATCTACACTGGATTTGAAATTGATCTGATGCATTTCATATTACCAGATTGGTATGTGTGATTGCAGAAAGCATGGTATCTGTATCTGTATCTGTTTGTCAATGTTATAAAAAAGAATCATAACTTTCTCAATCCCCAGATTGCATCTAGATATTAATTATCATCATTGTCTACAGACTTTTATCATTCCAAACTACTTGTTGTTTCCAGTGATGAATTGCAGAATATAATTCCTTACTTTACTGAACTTGCTAGTCATTGAACCATCAGCCAGGCACTTTACTGGACTTCCTATTCACTGAAGGTATGGTTTTCCGCAGTGAAGTTGAAAGGGAACTTGGGATGCTTTTTCTAAAAGGGAGGGGCTTCAGGAGTTGGGACTAAATCAAAGTACTCTGGCTCCAAGTTTAGTATGTTTGTTGAAGATGTCACAGAAAGAGTACTGGTGAGTAGTTAGTAAAATCATTTTACTAAAACCATTTTAATATAATAGTGATGGGTACAGCAACTTCTAGCTAAGCCTTTGCCTAATCCTTATCTTGGCGTTTGGTTACAGCAAATTCCCTATGGTAGATCCGAGTGATGGATCGTGTTCCGTCTGCAGGTAACTAAAAGCCTTTGCCTAATCCTTATTTTAAGAATTTATAGCACTTTGGTCTACTTGTGTGAACATTTCTACACAAATGTCTACAAGTAATACTGGTAGAAAGCAGTTCATCCTGTACAGACCTCCAGCAGGAACATAATATAACATACATGGAACATAAGCTTTATGATATGACCATATGAAGTTATGAACAATTCAACATCAAGCAACATCAAGTTATGTAAGATTCTTGCATAACCGTACCTTGAGTACAGGAACGAAGCGGACAGAGGACGACCACGGAGGGGATAGGGCAGTAGGGCACAAGTGAGAGCCTCTACCGAAACAGGGGTGCAGGGGGCGACGGCGTGCTCCACGAGCTCTGCTCGCTCTCCGGCTGCGAGCTCCTCCCGCCGCGAAGCAGCGTGGGTTCCGGCGGCTGGCGACGGGGACGATTCAAAGACACTCGGGAGAGGCAGGGAGGAGTTGGGGACGAATCAGGGCGGCCGGCGAGAGGGCACTACGGCGGCCGGCAAGAGGGCACTGCGGCGGCGCCCTCCCGTTCGTCGATGTGTTAGGTGCGGTTCAACCCTAGGTACGATGGGGTAAGAACCTTGTTGGACCTATATATTGGTGGGTCGGCCCTTTACCCTAGCGGAAACAAATTCAAGGTCCGGTCCAGTGGGTCACCGAGTCGGACCGGACCCAACACATCTTGACCGCAAGGCCACCCTTGCTACCCTACAGCACTTGACTCAGCTTGGCGTTGTCAATGTTGAGAATCATGCTGCACTTATGAAGGAACAACAACGCCTGCTTGCTGGTGAGAATCGCAAAAGGAATATGGTGACGCAAGGAGAACCTAGTTCACCTAGGACTTGCATCACTTTGCCTGCAAGGCCACCACCCTCAAGGAAGCGTGTTAATGTGAGACCTACAACTACTACGTGTTTCACTTGTGGGAAGGAAGGGCACTTCGCTCGTGAGTGTCCCCAAAGGAATTGTTATGTAGATCGTCCTAATACGGCCCAGGAGACCCAGGGTCCAACTCCAAAGAATCAGAAGAGTTTGGAGAAGGAACATTGGGATCAGGATCACGCTAAGGAAGCACATGAGGCTCATGCCATAGTTGTTGGTACGTTTTCGGACAAACCTGTGCAAGTCCTAGTTTTTGTTTGGTTCCGCAATCAACAAAAATACGACGTGATGTGATGCTAGTCGTGTCTCGTCAGACTAGAAAATGTATCTTTAAAACTAACAACACTAACGTACTATATCTAACTTTAGAATAACACCTAACAAGGCTTTCAAAATTTCAAACATTTTTAAAACCAAGGAGAAAGGTGTCGTGGGATGACTTAAAGGTAGAGAGGAGAAGTTGAAGAAAATATAGGAGCTTTGAGCTATGGTTTTTCTAGACAGTAAGATCTATTGTGTGTCTATCTTTGGAAATAAAATTTTGGTGTATGAGTTTGGTGGAGTTAAATTCTCGGTTTAGATTAAGGAAAGCTTGAGGTGGATATAAGGATTATTGAGTTTGGACAAGGATATTTATGGTATTGGAATAGAGAGGATAATGCTTTGCACAAGTAACCCCCTACTGGATTTTTATAGAAATATCAATTTTAGTAAAGGTTGTGTTGGAGGAATATTGGATTGGCATAGGTAGGGAACTAGTTGGTGGACATAAGAGGATGACTTTCGGACTATAGAATATCATTATGTCTTGGAGACAGTAGCTGGATATTCTTGGAGCCATAATTTTGGAGCTTGTCACGCTATTTTGAGATTGTTCTTAGGAAAATAGCTTAGCTTTGATGATGAGATAAAAGTCCGTAGGTTTCGAAACGAATGATGGATGTGGTCAGAAAGTGGATCAGATTCCAAATATATGGGTACATGATTATTGGATTCTTGGTTTAACATTGACACTATTATCGGGAAACAAATAAAAATTTGAGGGGCGTCAAATGATATGATACGTGCCTTTCTAAGGGAAAAAAAATAAGGCAAGAAAAGGTTAATGGACCACCAGGAGTTTGTGATAAAAGGGAATGGGAAGGTCATTCTTGAGGAGTTTGGTGGATATTCGATAGATTGGACCATAGAATGATGAGAGAATTTATGCCCAAAGGAGATGATGGTGGATTAATGATTTTAGCCTGGTATCCTAGTGATGGATCGAATAACTAGTTGATAGTGGCAGACCTATCATAGATATGGGATTGATAATTGGTGAGATGGAGTCTGAAAGACTAGCGCATGGGATACTTTATCTAATAAGTAATAATAACAAACCATTGCATCTAAATGAATTGTGTTATGTGAGGTAAATGGAAACAAGCAAACTACCTTGTTTTCCAAATCCTTTTCATACACAAGACTAACATATAACAACAAAGATTCATCTGCACATAACCATGTAAATGATTACATGTTCTAAAACAAGCATGTGATAATATCCATATTGGAACCTATGTGGGAAACAAGCAAATAAGATTCCAAAGCCACTCCTGTTTTCCACATGAATAAGTGCATAAAATAACAAATATGGATTACAACCCAATATAAAAAATTTCCACAAGACTTGATAAGAACCTTAGATATGAAAGTAACAAAGCCACCTAAAAGAAAACAAGTCCCTTCACCAATTAAAATTCATCTGGTATGAATTGGATTGTTATTTCATAATTGGTGAATTTTCCATAATACATAAAAATAGTACTCACTAGTGTTACCAAATTATTTTCTAAAAGGAATTGTATCAAAAGTTGTTCAATTTAAACACACCACTTTGGTAACAACATGTTTGTTGTATGTGTTCATGTTATTTCATGTATTGAAGAATTTTTAATCCATTTGACATGTAAATTGAAGAAATAATAAAAAGCACCTAAAATTGAGCACCCTAAGTGAAACTTGAAATCTTTCTCAAAATTGAAAAAGAAAAACATGGGGAGCTTGGAAATTTAGTAAGGATTTAAAAACTGATTTTTATTAATTTTATGTTTACAGAAAGGCCCTAAAAACAATGTTTCTTTTAAAAAGAAGGACCAAAATGCAAATTTCAGAAACTTCAGGGGGGTTATTGAAAGATTGTATTTCTTTTCTTCTTCTTCCTTTCCGGCTAGAAGGAAGTGGTGGTTGAAGTCGAGTCACTGCCGTGGTGTCACCTCCTGCTTGCCTCTCCCGGCGAGGATAAGGGTTAGGAGGGAGCCATGAACCTCCTCCTCACTCTCACTTGTCGCCTTGCACTTTCTCTCTCTCTATATCCTCCACGGGAGAGCAACGAAAACCGAAACCCTAGCCCCGTGGTCGTCGGCCGTTGCCGTCGATTCCGGTCACCCCGAGAGAAATCAAGACCACAATCGGATGCTTCTAGATCTCCTCTTCCTACTCGAGAAACTATGGAAGCCGAGAGTATCGGAAGACGACAAATTAACACGTTCCTTTTCTCTCTACCGCCGGTCGCCGTGGAAGCTCAGTGTCGATTCCGACCTCGCCGCTCGTGGTGAGCTAGCGCATCTCTGGATGCTTTTTTTTTTGTACAAGTCTCTGGATGCTTTCCGTTGAGCATATGGTCCACTGATATGTCCCCATCGCCGAGCGCCGCTGTCTGTCACCGCGCCGGTGGTCGACGGGGTAGCTCCGGTGACCATTTGGTGACACCACCACCACCAATGCACTCGCCCGGAGCTCCTCTAGCTAGTACAAAGCACTAATCGCAACAATTTCATCTAAATCGCGCAATTGCAATCCATCTGTGAGGAATCGAGCTCTGTTGATGTCATCTGTGATGTCATCATGACGCCATGGGAGGTTTTCTATTCTTTTTTATTTTAATTTTGATTTAAAAAACCGTATATGACATGTGGGACCCACATGTCAATTTAAAAAGGCACAAAAATGAATAAACTTCATAAATCAATATCTTTTAAATTAATTATCACAAAATATGAAAAAAATATGGAAATGTTTAGAAAAATATAAGATAAATGTTTAGAAACTTTTCAAAAATGTTTGATAAAGTTTAAAATTAAACATTTTCTTTAATTATATTAAATCATTTCAAATTGAGAAAATTAATAAATAATTAGTAAAATCAGAAAAATATAAGTTTTATACCAAAATGCTCCAAATAACAAAGGCAAATCATCTATGATGTTTTCATGGTCATTTGACCAAGTTTTCATGTGTGCAATATTTTGCCTAGTCATTTAATTCATTTAAAATTAAGAAATCAATAAATTATTCCAATCTTTTCAGAAACATTCAAATAATATACCAAATGAAAGATAACAACATTTTCAAACTCATTATGTATATAACAACTTTTTTAAACTTATAAATTCCATTTTAAGAAGTATAAGGGAAGTCTATAGGATTCCAATATAACAAGGACTAACCAACACCACACTATCTTCTTTAATATTGAACCCAAATAAGTTTTTACTTCCTAATACTCTTGAAAAACATTATTGGATTACAAGTTGATAGAGATGATTGTAGTATGTACTCACCTTCAGTTAAATTCTTTGGTCTTAGCCCCACACTTTTCAAAAGTGAAAAACAACATGTGTTGTTGTTTCCTTAATGTTGTTTTCAATATGATATTACCTTGTGTTATAACCATGTGATAAATACTTATAATTTAAAAATGATAACAATTTATTGTTAAATAAAAGTGAAACACAAATAAGTTTAAAATAAGTAACAACATCATCACCACAAGTAATGAAACGACTCACCTAAAACCTATGTAATCTTAGTACCGTATCGAGCATAGCTTACACATGTAAGGTGGGGTATTTTCCAGGGTATTCCGCGGTGCATCTCATTACTATGCATGTATCATCTTGCCAGTGTTTTCTGTAGTCCTTACCGGGACTACTTTGCTATCTTTCAGATCTCGGGATTTTTCTGCGCGACCCTTGAACCCGAAGACATGGATTATTATTGTCATTATTTATATCTCAAGCAAGTTCATCACTTACTCGTATCCTTTGCAGTATTTCATAACGAACTATTTGCAAGAACCCTATCATATTACCATCTACTCTCAAAAGAATGCATGATCCTATTTTTATAATAATATGACTAATTGAATCATTACCTGATGGGTAGTGTTCTGTTTGGTGGGCGGATGGAACCATGGTAAAATGAATAGGTCAAAGGAAGGTTCCATCTTCATGGAAAATTATTACCTAGGAATTAATCACAAATGCCGTCAGAACTCGATGCGCCATAAATACCGCGTTAACCATGGGTCTTGTATGGGGCGAGTAAGTCAGCTATGATCTTCTCTCGTTCGCATGTCAACGCACTGCCAGAGATATACGTTGTAGGTCTTGCGGGACTACATGCACAAGGGTGGGAGCCCTTAAGTCCCACAGACTCTTGGGTCTATGAGTGTTTGCCAGGGGCGCCTAGATCTCCATCATGAGGAGTGGAATCACGGGTTCAACCTGCTGGCAAAAATGGGTGGGCATGTGATACGTCATAAACGTATCCCCACTTTCTGAAGTTCCATGTTGTTTTCATGTTGTTTCCCACATGTTTTCCTTACACTTTATGTCATTTTTATCGATTTTCCGGACTAACCTATTGCCAAGATGCCACAGAGCCAGTTCCCTGTTTTCTGCTATTTTTTGTTTCACAAAAGTTGTTCTGGAAATATTCTCGGAATTGGAAAATTCGAAAGCCATAAGTCTTAGAAGTCCCGGAAGCTTCCAGAAGTCCTGAAGAGCCCTAGAGGGGGTCCACGGGGTGGCGACACCATGGGGTGGCGCGGGTCCCCCTGGCCGCGCCACCTAGGGGTGTGGGCCCCTGGCCACCCCCAGCATCGCCCTTTCGCCTATTTATACTCCCCCAAGGAAAAATTCTATAAGGATCGACCTTTTCCACAAAATTCATCCGTAGCTACGCCTCCACCACCGACAAGTTTCGGGGGACAGATCTCTGTTATGGCACCCTGCCGGGATGGGGAAGTGCCTGATGTCTACGCACGCTTATATTCTTGTAGGCAGTGTTGGGCTGTAACACCTGGGGTGTTACCCTAAGTAGAAAGTTGTTTGTTTTCTTTTTGCTTGCATCACATGCATCACATAAGCATTGCATCCTGTTTTCAAAACAACTGGAAAACTCAAACCAAATTAAACTTTCAAACATTGTTCAAAATTTCCAATTCAAAAATTGCAAACTAAAACAACTCAATTGTTTCCAATAGTTTTGAAGTTGATTTGTTTAAATTGTTTGTTAAATCAAAACCCCCTTTAATCAACACCCTAAATGGCAAATTCAAATTCAAATCCAATCAATCATAATGGGCATGATCCAATTGTGGTTCAAACACCAAATTTTTGCAAACAATTAAAATTCAATAAATGTTTTCATAATTGTTGAGTTCATTGAATAAAAATTGTTTAAAAAATCAACTCCTTATGAATACTAATGGAAATTCAAATCACAATTTAAAAATCCAATTAATATCTCAAAGTTTTGAAATCAATGCTAACTTTGCCTTGACATTTCTGTTTTGAAAAGTAATAAAAATATTTCATAAAATAAACCCCCCCAAATCCTATTTCTATCCCTCCCTCTCTTTCATCCTTTACAAAAAAAAATAAGGAAAGAAATAAAAATAAAAAGAGAGGGGTGATCTGAGAGAAACAGGCCAGCCCACAACCATTTTCTCCTTTCCCTAAGCCCACTCCCCTCTTTTGGCCCGTACCCCTTCGAGGAGGTTGTCGTCTTCCTCCTCGTGATGTCACTCCCTATACGACTGCACCGCCACCACAGGATCTTCCTCCCCCCTCCTCTGATGCTTGCCGTACCAAGCTCCACCCCCCATAAAACATCCACCATCCCCCCCTCCGGTAACCCTAGACCCTAACTCCTTCTCCCACCGCCGCCAGCTTCCTATCTCCTCCCTCTCCCTCTGAACTTTTCTCTGCACCACCGAGCGCTCAACCACCGAACGTCGCCGTCAGGCCCCGGCCGCTCGCCGTCGTCACGATCCTCCTCAAGACGAGCCCTCCACGGGAACGGAACCGTGGTGACTCCCTGTACATGCCGCGCTTCCTCGCCGTGGCTGGGAGTCGCCGTGGATGCCGCACCGTCGCCGGAAAAACCGCGCCGTCGCTGCACGTCGACAGCTCCCTCTCTTCCTCGACGAGCCACTGTGAGCTCTCTACTCCCTTTCCCTCCTTTTTCTCCCATCGCACACGCCAGCACCCCACCTCTGCACCCCGCGGCACGCCCCCACCCCTGCACTCCATCACCCCGTCTATCGCCGCGGTGCTCTGCTGCCTCGACGCCGTTTAGTTCGTCAGAGAACGAGCGGATCTCTGGGTTCAGTTAACACACCGCAGGGATACACCTCAACCTGGCTCGCACCCCTTACCTGACAATGATTTCAGCGCAGCGCACTGGTGCCGTTCCTTGCGCGCTCGCATCAGGTCACGGGATCGAACCCCGGGGAGGCGAAAAACCCCACCTTTTTTTGATCTTTTCCGCGCGCCCGCGGCTGGCCCCACTGGTCAGCGACCGTGGAGGCCAGCACCGATTCCACCCGCGCCGCGCGTGCTCCAGCGTGGCCTGGGCCCGCTTGGCAGCGGCCCTGGGTCGCTGTGGCTGGTGTATGACACATTTTTTGGGCGCAGTTTTCACAGAATGGCCCAGTCCCCACTGTTTCCTTCACATCCAGGCCCCTAACAAATCACAATTCGGTCCCTGTCCTTCAAATGCATCTAATAAATCCATTTAAACTCCAAATTCAAAAAATAAAATATGTACACCAATCAAAATTAAATGCTCTTTCCAAATATAACATTTGTTTTCTGTTTTGCACATTTCAAATTGTTTCAAATCTCAAATTCAAACAAATCCTCTTAATTTTGGTTAATTCCATAAATAATTCATACTTAATTCAAATAACCCAAATAAAATATGTTTTTCAGTCCAAATTCAATGTACTTTCTGTTTGTCAACTTGGTTTTGCATTTTGGACAATTAAAATTAATGTTATTTAATAATCCTTAAATTGGTTAATTAAATGGCATAATTAATAACTTTCAAATGGTTGCTCCAAATTAAATACTCAAAACATGAATTTCATCCAAAATCACATGCCACACTTGAATATCAACTTTGTTTTCTGGTTTGCAACAATTAAATTGGATATTTGCTTCACCTTCTAATTAATGCATTTAAATTGGTAATGTGCTTAACTAAATCATTTAAGAATTGTTTTCCAACAAATGAAATATGTTTTCCATGCCATTTTGAACCACCTTTTCAAATATAAATTTTGTTTCATGGTTTGAATAATTAAAATTGCTTAAATAATTTTAAACCTTGTTTAACTCATTTAAATTTGCTAAATTCATAACTTGCTCAAATGAAATTATTTTTGAACTTATAAAATATGTTTTCAAACCAGAAAAACATAACCTTTTCAAATATGAATTTGAATTTATGTTTTGAACAAATAAAATTCAAATAATATTCAAACTTGAATTAAATTGAATTAAAACTTGTTTAATCTTGTTTAATTCATAATTAAATCATTGTAATTCCTTTTTCAATAATTGAAACATGTATTCCACCTAAAATTTTGTGTTCTAATCAAATATGAACTTTGTGATCTGTTTTGAACAATTAAACTTGATGAAAACAACAAATGCTTGTGTGACACCTTTAAGTAACCAAAATTCCAAAAAACTTAATAAGTGAATTTCAAAATGGGTAAACCTTATTTCCAATTGATTCTATTGTTGTTATTTTGTTGTTTTCCTCCTCCATGCATCATACTAAACCACTTTCACCTGTTGGTTAGTTGTAAAACAATTGTTTCAACCATAATTCATGGGCCTTTCATATGCAACTCAAATTGCATATGGGTCCATTTAAACATGTTTATCTTGTCAACTAGTTTATTTTTATGCATCCATTAAATTGCCATGCATCCATATCTTGATCATGCTGGATCTTTTGCCGTAGTAGTAATTGTTGCATCCGGTGTTTGTTCGAGGTTCGTTGCTTCTTCCCGGATAGGACGTTGAGATGATGTGAGCAACGACAAGTCCTGTGGATGTACCTCTACTTTCTGGATCTCAGGCAAGTATACTCACTTGCTGCCCAATGGCTGCCTTTCATCACTTGTTACCGATTCTTTCCGTTGTTCTTATTCTAGCCTGTTGCTACGATGCTTGTGTCTCGATCCTATTATATGTTTACCTTGCAGCCATGATATAGCATTTTCCTTCCACTTCCTATTAACTGTTGTTTGTTTACCTTGTTGGCCCTCGTGTCGTAGTTGCCTGCTTAGTGTTGTTTGCGCTCAAGTCTTGTTGTTCCTTTCGTATCACCTGTTTAGTTTGATAGTTGGGTTTCAATTCAATCAACAACATGTCAATGTTTTGGGTAATATTAATTTGATGATAAGGCACCGGCAGGAGGCCCGGCGTGGTTTTGAGGCCTGCTAGTGTCGACCCTAATTAGGAAAAGGGTCTTGTCTACTGATCCATGATGAGCGCACTAACCGCATGTGGGAAGCGAGTATGGGCGCCCCCTCAACTTGATTCGATTCGCATCTCGTCCAAATCGCCACACTTAGTTCGGGCTTTCCATTTGATGCATGCATATGCAGGTGCGAACCCGAGGCCAGGGTGGAACTTTTGTAGTCGGCATTTAGGGCGGCGTGGTCTTCCAGTGCTATGAGGGTCCCCCTTTTCTTCGTGGGGGCTCGATTAGCCGCGCACGCACAGCACGGGGTGCTTTGGGCTTGATGCGAAGAAGAGTTGGGTTGTGTTGAGTACCTCGCTTGGTGGGTTGATCCCCCGTCTGGCGGGTTATTCTTACGTGTACGGCCAAATTGGTGCATCCCTGCAGGGTTCAATCTTCTCGAGAAGCCGTGTTTTCCGCGGTTATGGTTGACTTGGTGAAAGTACTGGCTAACAAGTACTCAGAACAACTTACACCTAACTAATGATACTTGACTAGTAATAGTCTTATTGACACAATAAGTTGAACATCATTAATCCAACAGTGTGAGTTATCCTCGGGTTGCTTCCTTAGTAGGGGGTAACATTGGATGGGTTTGTTTGGTGAGTAGTTATAGTTGGTTACGATACGCTATCTTATCCCCCTCTTTTAGCCGGATGTTGAAGTGAGTCTCTGTAGTTGTTTAGTGCAGCCCGCTGCCGCTTATTTGCAATGATCCCTTCCTTTCCGTTGATCCCGAAGTATTTGTATCTTGTGATGACTGGCTACGCCGGTATCTTGTGAGTATGGTTTATCCACTTGCCAGTACTTAACCGTACTGACCCACGAATCTCTTTCGTGGCTGCATATTCAATATTGCAGTCAACAGGTTTGAAGTCTGACGACGTTAGCTTGGGAATCCCTCCGGCTTGGCCTGGGCAGGGATTGGACGCTCTCGGTTATCTTCAGAACTCTTAGTCCAATTTGTATCTTGTCCGTAGTCGGACGCTATGTTGTTTCTTCCGCTGTTATTTGGATCTTTGTATTGTATCAGTTGTATCCCTGACTAGTTTGAGTCATCTTGTAAATATCTTTTCTGTTGTTGTTGTGGATTATTCGTGAACCGTTGTAATGTTATCACAAGTGGCAACCTGGAATCGGTTATTATGTGGATTTTGGCGGGAATGCTGAAATCCGCATAGTGCCCGATCTCGGGGCGTCACAAATGGTATCAGAGCCTTGGTTCCGATTCCCGAGATTGTTTCGATACGAATGGTTATCGAAGCAACGGGTCCGCAAAGCCTGTAGGATAACCTCGCTAACGGTCGTTGTTTCTAGAATGTCAAAAACTATTTCTGCTAAACTATTTTGGAAAAACATCTCAATAGGGTTCTTGTTTTCTCCTTATCTCCATTCTATTTCCCCTCCCATCTTATTTGTTTTGGAGTCTCCCCTCTTATCTATCTTTCAAAGTGTTAGGATCCTACGTGGGTGGACGTTTTCTGAGCCTTTACCCTAATAGGTTCGATCATCGGAAGATTCCTGGTGGAAGAACATCGTCGTCACTCCGAGCGAGAATCTCATGTTAGTGGTGTCGAGAAACCCTTGTTAGTGGTGTCGAGGAGATCAGCTGGACGCATGAGGAACCGATAGTCGAACTTCTTTCCCCTCCCGGGTTAGCAGGTGGATTGCGAGGGCGCAATCCCTTGTTAGTGGTGTCGTCTGTAACACCTGGGGTGTTACCCTAAGTAGAAAGTTGTTTGTTTTCTTTTTGCTTGCATCACATGCATCACATAAGCATTGCATCCTGTTTTCAAAACAACTGGAAAACTCAAACCAAATTAAACTTTCAAACATTGTTCAAAATTTCCAATTCAAAAATTGCAAACTAAAACAACTCAATTGCTTCCAATAGTTTTGAAGTTGATTTGTTTAAATTGTTTGTTAAATCAAAACCCCTTTAATCAACACCCTAAATGGCAAATTCAAATTCAAATCCAATCAATCATAATGGGCATGATCCAATTGTGGTTCAAACACCAAATTTTTGCAAACAATTAAAATTCAATAAATGTTTTCATAATTGTTGAGTTCATTGAATAAAAATTGTTTAAAAAATCAACTCCTCATGAATACTAATGGAAATTCAAATAACAATTTAAAAATCCAATTAATATCTCAAAGTTTTGAAATCAATGCTAACTTTGCCTTGACATTTCTGTTTTGAAAAGTACTCCGAACCACTCTCCGGTCAAACAACAAACACTAATCATTGCGTAGCGCTTTAACATCACTCCTCAACTCTATATTCCCTCTCTAGGGCACCCCAATGTCACTACGTGCGCCATAAATTAGTACTAAACAAACACCACAATTTCATAGGTTCATCTCTCGACACAAGATATAAATATCATGATAAACCACACGGTGCACACACTATCACCTTTACCCCGTGATCAAATCGTTTACGGTGATAACAAAACCACTTGAGTAGCATAACGGAGGAAGATCAATCTACATATTCAACTAGATTACAAAGCTCAAGATCACATAAATATCACACCATGGGAGCGAGAGATGAGCCACATAGATACCGGTAGAGCCCTTAGCCTCGGGGGAGAACTACTCCCTCCTCATCATAGGAGACATAAACAACGATGGAGATGGTGGTGGAGTCGATGGAGATGGCTTCCGGGGGCACTTCCCCGTCCCGGCAGGGTGCCAGAACAGAGATATGTCCCCCGAAACTTGTCGGTGGCGGCGGCGGAGCTACAGATGTATCTTGCGTAAAAGGTCGAAAGAGCGATGCCAGGAGGTGGCCAGGGGCCCCACACCACTAGGTGGTGCGGCCAGGGTGGACCCGTGTCACCCCATGGTATGGCCCCCCTCCGGGACTCTTCGGGACTTCTGGAAGCTTTCGGGACTTTTAGGACTTCTGGCTTTCGAATTTTCCAATTCCGAGAATATTTCGAGAACAACTTTTCTAAAACTAAAAACAGCAAAAAACAGGGAACTGGATCTGTGGCATCTTGTTAATAGGTTAGTCCCGGAAAACGTGTAAAAATGACATAAAATGTAAGGAAAACATGTGGGAAACAACATGAAAACAACATGGAACATCAGAAATTAGGGATACATTTATGACGTATCAAGCATCCCCAAGCTTAGTTCCTACTCGTCCTCGAGTAGGTAAACGATAAAACAAAATAATTTTAGAGGTGACATGCTACTATTATAAACTTGATCATTATAATGTAAAAACATATGTACGCTGAGATCATAGAACTTCAAACACAAACATGATATATAGAACTTTAATAATAAAGCATAGCAATCACTTTGCATCATGAAGAGTATCTTAAATAAAGGATCATGGATAATAATGCAAGGAAAGATAAACGTTTGTTTCAGGTATAGAGAAAGCATGGCAAAGTGATATTTCGCTAGTCCTTAAGAGTGGGGCAAAACATAAATGCTAGAACACCTTCAAAGTTCATGAGGAAGACTAGAACAAATAATTTAAGAACAAAGGATATCAATCATGAAGTAATTATTGATGCTTATGGGAGAAATGCACATAGAACTCAGAATGGCAAAAATGCTCTCTCAACTGTGCATAAAGTTACAAGATGGAGACTCAACATAAAACTAAAAGAAAGGCCTGTCGTGGGATAATCACGGCAGATGTTACCAGGGGTAACTGATCTTGGGGCAAGTCGACACAGGCGTTCGGGAGAGGGTTTAGCTCAAGGGAAGACATGGTACAACTTGATCTGACAGCCGGCAATCGAAGTCGCCGGATCTCCTGCCATACCTCAATACCATCCGGCTGATACTTGACCGTTTCGTAACTTCCATGTCTTAATCTTCTTCTTATTTGGTGCCTTGCAGGTCAACCACATGGCTCCCAAGAAACAGGTGAAAACCCCCAACCAAGGCTAAAGCCACCAACACCATTTCCGCCAACTGGGGGCGGTCTATGGTCACGAAGGCCAAGTTGGAGGAGCTAGTGGAGCTGGGAGTTCTCCCTCCTCAGGAGAATATCCAATGGAGGGTGCCGGGTAAGGAGACCCGGCCCACCCCTACAAAAGACGAGGTAATCTGCTTCGTGGAACATGTGACCCGGGGTTTTCGCCCACCCGGTCATCCTTTTTTCCGTGACATTCTTAGTCACTATGGCCTTCGCGTCTTCGACATCGGGCCCAATTCCGTGCTAAATATTACCCACTTTATTGTCCTTTCTGAATCCTATTTATGCACTCCACCAAACCTAGCTCTTTTTATCGAGCTTTATCAATGCAAACCATGCCGCGAAAGCGGTGATGGGGCGCTTCTCACTTGCGGCGGGGTTTCGATCCAGCGCCGCAAGAACTCTCTGATGCCATCCCTCACCCTTAATTCTCATGTCAAACACTGGCAGCTTTCTTATTTCTACTGCCAGGACACTTCCCCATCCGGCCAAAAGAAACTGCCGGGTTATTCTGATGGTCTTCTTGACATCTCTGATAAATTTAGTGCCTTTGCCCCTGACTCAGATAGGGAGGCAATCCAACCTCTGCTAGCCAAACTCGCCACTCTTAGAGCCCAGGGCCTCATTGGGCTCAACCTAGTGAAGACCTGGGTCGACTTCAGAATTCAACCCAACTCCATCCGCACAAAGCTGATGTGCGAGTATTCTGGGGAACCTTCTGATCCACTACGATACTCTGACAACATCTTCGCAGCCGGCGACACTCTCAAGACCATCAAGGGTTTTCTTACGGAAAAGCTCGAGGTAATCCGGAACATATCCGGGTTAGAACCCTTCACACTTGAAAACCCGGCCCCCCAGGTAAAAACCCGACTCTGACGCCTTTACTTTCGCTCTTTCCACTTGATGCAACTGATAACCCGTACTTTAACGCCTTTCAGGATGATGACGACTTTTGGAACACCAATACCCCCCCTAGCTCCGAAGGTCCAGAGGAGCAAGAAGCTGTTCACTCAGACGAAGGTACTCTTTGAGTTTTACTTGATTCGTTTGGACTCACCGTAACCCCTTTATTTCCAACCGTAACCTTGATGACATTCAGAACAAGAAGATGACGAGGAAGAAGATTCGGACGGTAAGGTAGAATCCGCCAGTGATGAGGAAGAACCGGAGCCGGCAACCAAAGCCGGATCTAAAAGAAAAGCTCAAGGAGCCACCTCCAAGGTTTCATCCCCCTTCACACATTCAATTTGTATTACCGTAATGATATTCTTGAACCTTTCTTAACGTTATTCCACTGGTCAATCTTGAAGGGGTCGCCCATGCCTAAGCGCAGGTCGACTCGAAATCACCCGGGTAACGACGCCCTTAACCCGGGTTCTTCACCGCTCCCCACTCGGCAAGCTGGTACTTGCTCTATCTTTTCTTGGTTAGCACGGCTTCCTCGAAGCATTCTCGCATAATATTTAACTTGACATTTTCCAGCCTCCCCCGGGTCTGACGATGGATTTCCTTGTGACTTTGCGGTGAATGCCGGGTAAAATCCCCTTCCAGATACTTTCCGGTACTTCGTCACCTTTTCCTGACTGCATATTTAGCTGCTTTGTGATAACATCTACAGGGCCACGGTCGTTGTCAGCGATCAAGAGGATTCGGAAGATAAGGGCCCGGGTAAGGGGAACCCGGCTGATAAAACTGCAACCGCGTCTGGCGATGAAGAACAAACATCGCCGACTAAACCGGACCAGCAGGAAACCGAATATCCAATTGCTTCTCATGCCAGCAAGAGAAAGACCACCGCCTTAGGTGCAGAAGGAGTGTCGGATTCCAATGTGCAAATGACCCGGGTTCCACCTCCTTCTAAGAAGAAAACCTCTTCTAGGAAATTCCAAGGACCCGGGTCTTCTGACACGAATAAAGATACTTTCGAACAATTGATGGACAAGCTTCTCACCATGAAGGCTTCGGAGAGCGAGACTTTAGAGCGCATGGCTGCGGAGCACCAGGTAAGAGCGCTTGTTATCTTATATTCCCTATCTAGTCCCCAAGTTCCGAGTATAACTTGCAAAAGTTATGCTTGGTACTTCTCACCATATTTTTCTTGCCATAACACTCAGCTGGTTCTTGCACCCTTTTACACTTACAGGCACAGGTAACTCGGTCTGATGAACCCTTGCTGAAGACTGAACAGCTCCTTCTTGCCGAGATAAAACGCCGAGAAATCCTTGAGGATAATATGAAAACTTTGAAGAAGGATGTCTCCAAATACAAGGAGAAGTGCCTCGCCGCTCAGGCCGATTTGAAGAAGTTATCGGATCAAGTCTCCGATACTTATCAGATCTTACTTAGTAAGTGTTTGCCTGCCGACTAAGTTTTTGCCTGCCGCCTAATTTTTGCCTGCCGACTAATTTCATACCCGGCTGCTACTGATACGTTCTTGCTTCTGTTTCCACTATAGGTGCGAACCTTGCAGCTCCAGAGGAAGATGCTATTGTCAAGGTTAGGACCCTGAAGACTGTGCTCCGGACTTTCTTTGTCGGCACAAAATTTATATTGAATGCCATTAATTGGCCCACGGAAGCCTATCCGGGTGAAGAGAACCTTGTCCAAGCCTGCTCCACTGTACCCGGCTGGATTGAACTCTGGAAGCGTTCGTCCTGCCGTACTGGTATAGTGCGGGCTTTGACCTTGGCCAAAGCCTACTTTCCGAAGCTTGACCCGGCGAAGATAATCTCCGGGTTTCCTGAGTTCAAGGCGGATGGCGCCAAATTTACGCCTAAGGATTTCAAGGCCATTCAGTCGGCAGTGCGCCCCTCTGCCACCACTCTAGACGATAGCTTGAACCTTAATACACTAATGACTGCGTATGACGCTGATGACAAGATTATCACAGAGGAAGCACCCCCGCCCTTTGACCTCTTGGAGAAGTGGGCTGATTACTCAGCTAAGAAGAAGGAGGCAACTGCGAAGAGGGAGGCCGACTTAAAATCAGGGCCGTCCGCCTCTACACCGTCCGTCCTTCCTCCTATCCGCCCTGGCGCGGTGAGTCCGGGTGGCTCTGCCAAAAAAGCTAAGAAGCAGGTCCAGGAGCAAGACCCGGAAGATCGCGCTCAGGAGGCCGAGTAGAGTAAGGATGTCATAATACCTTAGTCACATGGGACCTTTTTGTTTGAGCTATTTTATTCTGTTAATGATGCGCCTGTGCACTTCTGATACCGATGCAAAAACTTGTAATATACTTCTATTTGGTGACATATTTTCGCGGCTTTCCCAGCCTTTTGATAATCGTACTTTTTGCTGTTCTTCTGAACTTGTTCTTGATACCCATCTCTCTTTTTAGCTCCCTTCATAAGACTCGTTTTTTCCGAGACCAGGGGCTTTGATAAGTGAAATTCTCTTGAAGTTCCCAAGACTCGGATGATAGGGCCGTTTTGAACCTTGGTATCAAAGTGGTTTGTTTCTGTTGCGAAGTCCCCAGTCCCCATGACCCAAAGGACGAGTCATGGGGGTGTGGCCTTTCTCAGAGGACAAATCATTCCCTACCAAGGCAAAACCCTAAAACCATCTCATGTAAATACTGAAGTTATGCTTGATAATCACTGAGTTTCCGGCTTATCAGCCTTGTACTCTGCATAAACTTGTGGTTTAGATGACCCTTTTGACTATCTTATACTATAAGCCGGCTTTCGCGTGGATACCATGTTGTTACATCTGTATGAAAACAGAGTCAGGCGAGTCCCATTGGGCTTCACGGCTGATTGTAATCATAAGCGAACGAATCATGCCACTTTTAGTGCGAGTCACATCGAGCTTAAGTAAGAAAAGTCAAGAAAAGTTGGCTCCTCTGCCCAGTCATAAGATTGCAGCCGTACCCGTTTGCGAGTAGTCGGCCCTTACAACTTATAGACACCAATGCCGGGTCATTTGGGTTAGCGGCTGGTTACTTGGGCAACCAACCCCCCAAGACCTACATGCACTCGATGCTTTTGATGATGATACTGAATTACTGATGTCGTATGGATACTACTTACTTGTGATAAAGGCGAAAAGACATAGGACTTGATAACCATCTCTTTATTGATACCAGAAATTTTGGGTCAGCAGGCCGCCTCATTAAAAACCTTCCAGTCCCCTTAGGTACCCTGGGTAGGAAAAGAGCGCGTCTGAAACCTGCCGCCCGTTACATTACTCAGTTCTTTGTAAGCACTGGTCCTGATCCGGCTTGACCAATGCACATCCTCCATAAGTTGGACTTTTTCCTGATGAGTACCGGGTTTGCCAGCCAACCCGGGTGGGGTGTCTCCATGACTTTGCTGGTTGTGGGCGGCCGTGTAACTTCTTCCTTTACAGCAGACTGCTTGGGAGAGTCAACTTCGATTAAGGCCACCATTTTAGCATCTTGCGTTACCTTGGACTTTGCTTTTTCGCCTTCAGTATTTGGCTTCTTTGATGTAGTTCTGTCCTCCGGGTCTGCTTGAGACCGATAGTGCTTGAGTTCTTCCTTTCTGCAAGCTTGCTCGGCCATTGCTGCATCTCCTTCGTCGCATTCAGCGGCTATGTCTCGATTTCCGTGTATGGTTATAGTCTTCTTGGGACCCGGGATTTTTAACTGTAGATATACATAACACGGCCTAGCCATGAATTTGGCATAAGCCGGCCTTCCAAACAGCGCGTGATAGGGGCTGCGTAATTTCACTACCTCAAAGGTGAGCCACTCAATTCGATAGTTATCCTTTGATTCTCCGAAAGCTACCTCCAATGCGATTTTTCCCTCGGGGCATGCTGAATGACCCGACACTATTCCATGAAAAACTGTTGAGCTTTTTTGCAGTTGAGATTCCTTGAGACCCATGCGTAGGAAGGTTTACCAATACAGTATATTGATGCTGCTTCCACCATCCATTAAAACCTTCTTTAGTTCGTACCCATTAACTTGCGGTGCGACTACCAGTGCCAAGACTCCTGGGTGTTCCACTCTTTCTGGGTGATCCCTTCTGCTCCATGTTACCTCCTGTTCTGACCATCTCAAGTATCTCGGAATGGCTAACGAAACTGAGTTGACTGCTTGCTTCAGTATCTTTTTGTCCTTGTTAGATCCTCCTGTGGTATGCACATGATATTGACCCAATTGTTTGGGGTTAGCCTGGAAGCCTCCTGCCCCCCCTTGGTTATTACCTTGATTTCCAGCCGCCGGGTTACCAGCTGGGGGTGGGCCGTTGCCCGGGTTTGCCCCTGGACCCGGTCCTCCTCCCCGCCCTGCACCTCGCATAGCTCTGTGCACTTCATCATTTTTCCATCTTTGCAAATCGGCGCATTGTTCTAGGGAGTGGTTAGCTGGCCTGCCATTCCTGCTGTGCTTCGGACATGCCATTCTGAATATGTCCCAATTGTTGCCCGGCCTTGGTGGACCTTGATAGTTTCCTCCATGGTGGTTACCTCCGTTGAAATTTCCTTCTGCTCTTGGCCTTGAAGACCCGGCTTCGGTGTTAGCGACAAACTCGGAGCCTCCTTCGAAGGGACGCTGGTTCTGACTATTTCCATTGTTTCCTGACGCTGTTCCGTTGCCGGTTCTTCCATTACCGCTTGTGTTTGCTTTTGTCTTCTTGTCATCAGCTTCTTCTTCTGTGGTATCTGTCGCAGCGTGTTTGTTGCACGCATCCATCAATTCTCCCATTGTGACTTCTGACGCATTTCGACTGGACTTCATGCGAGTTAACTTTTGCACTAAAGGTATATACTTGCATGTTTTTGCCATGGCTTGTAGTGCATCCTTGGGCTGGATGTCTGTGGATGAGTGAAGTATCTCCATAACCCGGCGCACCCAACTGCGCGCCGATTCTCCCTTCTTTTGGACGCATCGCTCTAGATCATCAATGGTGAATAATTTCCTGCAGGTCCCGTGAAAGTGCTTGATAAACGCGGTCTTCAATTCCTCCCAAGACTTGATCGATCCCTCTGGTAGATTGGTGAACCACAATTTTGCTGCTCCTTCAGACATCATCAGATACATGAATTTGGCTTGGAGATTCTCGGACGCGTTGCGGATTGACATTGCCATCTCGTAACTGCTTAGCCACGTTTCGGGATCCATGGTTGGCTCATAATTCACTACTTTCCCTGGCTCTTTGAACTTTTCCGGGTAAGGTTTAGCTCTAATATTGTCCGAGAGACACTTGGGCCCCGCAAGAATGATTGAAGCCGGCCTTGCCCTGGAAACGTGTGATGCCGCGGGGGGCGCGTCTAGGCGCTGTGCTGCGGGAGGTCCATGCGCTGCAGACCCGGCCGCGGCCCTCTGAGCCCTAGAACTGTCCACGACGGCCTGTGCTGCTGATACTGCCTGAGCGCGGGGAGGAGGCGGCATTTGCTGCTGCTCTTCCCTCCGCCGCGCCGAACTCGTTTGTAAATTCCCTTGCTGCTGGCTGACATATGGCGTCCCGTGCATTCCGCTTCTGTGATCCGGGTAATTGGCTTGCTGCGCCACCGCAGTGTGCAACAGCTCGATGGCTTGCCGAGTCTTCTCTGCATGGGGCGACTCTCCCACAGGTATTTGATTCAAAGCGAGTGTCGCCGCATATACGTTGTCCATAGGATTGTTGTAGTGGCCGGCTGGCGTGCGGAATCGTGATGGTGGCGGTGGCAGTAGATCGTTGCCGGTTGTGACTCTAGTTTGAGGTGGGGGTAACCCGGTCCGTTCATTCGCCGGATGTGTCGCTGCTGTTGTCTGTTGGGGTGCGGTTCCCTGGTTCACCACTGGTATCGGTTGGTCCTGAGGCGTGATGAACAAATTAGCCGGATTAATAACCCCGCCCGTTGCTGGCAACCTGGTGTGGTGCCTTTGATGTATCCTGGACGTTTCCTCTCGAAGCCGGGTTTCCAACGCGTCTAGCTCGCGCCGTCGGGTGGCCATCTCCTGTCTATCTGCTTCCACTTGCCTTCTTTGCTGTTCCAATGCACGACGAGCCACGTCCAGATCTCTAACACGCTCTGCCGCGTTTTCTGGGGTGATAACAGTGGCGAGGACTGTAGGATCCAAAATCAAATTATTATCGAACAGGTCCGGGTGACGCGGATTCGAGGGACCCGCCCCTGGTGTCCGATTGGCTTGAAACCCGAACATGTTGGCGTGTTGCTCCTCATCTGCTGCGCGACTGGTGACCGATGCTGACTCTCCATCGACCCGGGTCAAGACCGGGTCTCCGTTAACCGCGCCCTGTTGCTGGGCCACTGCCTGAGCCGCCCCGACTGGTGCCGCGGCTGTGTTTCCTTGGTTGGCCGCGGGGGCTGCATAGACTGCAACTCGGCGCGCGATATCCGGTGTAAATTCAGGCTGTTCCTCCTCACCGTTCTCCTCATACCGGTTTTCCAGTAGATCCAGGATAGACCCGGTGTCATCTTCTCCTTGGACCCGGTCGCGTGGGGTCCATGCCGGCTCCTCCGGTTGTTCCCACTCCGCGATGGGTTCTTCTGCCGGATATGTCGTTCCCGTTGATTCTTCATCATCTGATCGGATAAACGTGGCTTTTCCTGGCACAGAATCAGATCCAACGTTGTCAGGGACCGAATTGGAAGCACATACCATACCGATGAAGACGTTGATCCGGCCGATTGTTACGACGGATCCGGTTTCGAGGTGATCCGACTCCGGCCCCCAGCCGGAATCGTCCACCACCTTTTCTCCTTCGTGGTCGATGTAGATCTCGCCGACGACAAGATTCTCCATGCCCTTCCGAGCTTCTCCCGTGATGTGAACACCTTTGGACGCAGGCCCCACGGTGGGCGCCAACTGTCGTGGGATAATCACGGCAGATGTTACCAGGGGTAACTGATCTTGGGGCAAGTCGACACAGGCGTTCGGGAGAGGGTTTAGCTCAAGGGAAGACATGGTACAACTTGATCAGACAGCCGGCAATCGAAGTCGCCGGATCTCTATTCTCGATACAATAACTCGATTAGGGTTTACACTGGATACTCGATACCACACGATATTGCTAGGGTTCTTAGATCTCTGTCTCAATCTATACCCGGGGGTCGGTTTATATAGTACCCGTACCCCCTAACTTACTTTACAAGGCACACCCGGGTCCTACCCATACACGGCGTGCTAACCCTAATTTTCCTTTACAATATCCATAATCCGGGCCATTAGGTCCACGAGCCTGGGCCTCCACGAACATCTTTACCACAGCCGGATCCTGTATACCATCCTTTGGGCCGGGTTATTCCCCGGAGCCTGGCATACCGGGTTAGCATCCCCCCATCAAGGCCCTTCGCAGAGGGAAGCAGAGATCACTCATGTGCTAGAGCTTATTATTTTATTATACAGAGCCATTAAAAGTTTGTCATTGTGGAGGAATGTCTATTTTTTTAAGAGAGGTGTATGCTAACGTCAACGAATGGTAAACAGGCAATATAGTATGTCACAAGCCAACTGGATTCACAAGAGAGGCTCCCATGGTGAAGGACGTAACTCATGTAGAAGGCCATCCCTCTTTCTCTTTTGTTTACACAATTATGCTTTGACTGATATTATAAGGGGAAAATAGTGAATAGAATTCGTTTGAATTAATTTGGGGCTGGGCACCCCGCTGCTAGCTATTCTATCATTTGGATAAGCGGAT
Organism: Alopecurus myosuroides; assembly: GCA_028641055.1. Taxonomy (NCBI): domain Eukaryota; kingdom Viridiplantae; phylum Streptophyta; class Magnoliopsida; order Poales; family Poaceae; genus Alopecurus; species Alopecurus myosuroides. Next base: position 458,530,709 of record CM054059.1, on the reverse strand, counting down.
GAATCCACTAGTCCAGGGTGCGAAATCCAATCAACAAGTGAGATAAAGATTCTCTATTGACATCCTCATGAGCAAAAACAAGAACACAAAGCAGGAGTAATTTTGAAGGTTTTAAAGGTAACACATGAGCAATTTAGTTGGAATGGCAGTTAAATACCACATGTAGGTAGGTATGGTGTACACAATGGGAAAAACTTTGGTTTAAGGGAGTTTGGATGCACGAGTAGAGCTCATACTCAGTACAGGTGGAGGGTAGCAAAAGACTGGGAGCGACAAATCAAGAGAGCATAAGAGCCATAATCATGCATAGTGACATAAGCATCATTAATTAAAACATAAGCAGTATCACAAGTTCAAAAACTAAGTGGTCATGGAGGATATTTGTGACTGGTTTGTAGTCATAAACATGGTGTGAGCATGCGCCAAGTCAACCAAATAAATCATTCGAAAGAGAATACTGATGCTTTACTATGACAAGAACAACTCATGAATCTTTCAATACATATTAAATACTCTCAGCTATTTGAGGCTAATCATGATACTCAATAACCACAAGGATTTAAAACTAAAATAACATTTAGCATGGCATGAAAAAGTTCTAGCCACAGTCTATACAACCTTCTATGTGCACCATTAAAAATTCTACTTCAAGCAGTAGTTTCTTTTCCCAACAAGCACCATACAAAATATGTTTTAACAAAAACTCTGTAAATGATACAGAAAGAAAACATGAGAGTACTCACATAACACTACTAAAACTAACAGCTCTGATAAGAGATGCATGCAAACAAAGGCTAAACGCAGTACTAGCAAAAAGGGAACACTCACAGAACAATAAGAATGAAAACTAGAGTGTTCTAATAAATAAAAACGGAGCGTGTCTCTCTCCCACACAAGTATGATAAGATCCAACCATAAACTACAGCAAAGAAAACTAAACAAACTGAAGAAAAAATAAAATACGCTCCAAGTAAAGCACATAAGATGTGACTGAATAAAAATATAGTTTCACTAGAAGTGACTTGATAAATTGTTGATGAAGAAGGGGATGTCTTGGGCATCCCCAAGCTTAGACGCTTGAGTCTTCTTGGAATTTGCTGGGATGTAACACCGGAGCATCCCCAAGCTTAGTATTTTCACTCTTCTTGATCACATCATATCATCCTCTTCTCTTGACCCTTGAAAACTTCCTTCGCACCAAAATTCTCACAATCTTCATTAGCAACGTTAGTGCAATAGAAATAATAAATTCACATGGTTCAGTTTCAACACAATACTAACACTCATAAACACATTAGCTATTGTCACAAATTCTTTTAAAGCTCTTTTTCTTAAAAGAACACCAAAAGAAAGAGATTATGATGCAAATGCAATTATTGGCAGAAATCTGTCAAAACGGAACAACAGGTAAAGATCGACTTTTTCGAAAATCTTCTGTTGCTCAAATCAAAAGGTGGTCAACTAAGAAAAGTTGCATATATAGTCCAGGATTAAGTAAAAAAGCTCAGGTCATTTTGAATTTTCTGTGATTTTATACGTAATTAACAATGGACAGAAGAAATCTGTTTCCTGCGCAGAAATCCGAAATATAGTCTCAACTTTCCACTATAGGCTTTACTTGTCTAAACAAAAACACAAAAGAAAAGATACAGAGGGGTTTCTAAGGAAATATACAACACCCAGGTGCAAAGCACACAAAAGAAAACAAAGTAAAACTGAATGAAAACAGAGAAATAAAACGGGTTGTCTCCCGGTAGCGCCTTTCTTTAACGCCTTTTAGCTAGACATGATAATTTGAGAAGATGCTCACATGAGAATAAGAGTTCAAGCACAATAAGAGATCATCAAGAAGCGAATATAAAACACATTTAAGTCTAACAAACTTCCTATGAAAAATAATCTTGCAGAAAAACAAGTCATGAAAACACAAATCAACAAGCATAGGAAAGCAAAATAAGTGCAACTTCAAAATTTTAAACAAAAAGAGAGGAAACTTAATCTTGTTGAGATGCATAAAACCATGTTTCCCTCTCTCATAATAACTTTCTGTCATGGTGTGGAGAAGACAGATGCCATGGGATGGCTTAAGTTTGAGGCCGATGGACATTGTAGGTATCCAGGGAGGGATCGCACGGCGTTGTAGCCGCGCTCAGGTAACACTGCAAACAACAAGAACTACCCAGGTTCGGGGCCCTCGTGTGGAGGTAACACCCCTACTCCTGCCTATCTCTCTGTATGTATGATTTCCGAGTAGCCACAGTACAACTTTGCCTCTCAGCCGAGTAGCCACTCTGCTGCTCTCTCTCGCTCTAGTGCTGGCTCTTGTAATAAATGCGATCTGGGGAAACGTCCCTCGCGCAGGAGGGGGCAGGGCACCTTATATACTGGTGCCCAGCCGAATAAACAACGACTAAAAGGTACAACCGATGGGACATGCCTACGGTGAAGCAGAGCATGCCTCTGGCTTCTCGCTGACACGGGCGCGGGAAGTCGCCGCGCCGTCCGGCTGACAGGACCTGTCCACCCTGTCAGTCACACAGAGTAGGACCTACCTCATGTCCTGTCCCCTCTGTCAGTGATAGGACTTGACAGGCGCCTACCTCACTGTAGCCACGCCGTAGCGCGGATAATCACGCGCTCCGTAAGTTGAACCGCATGCCTGTACGGCTGCGGGATACGCGGGATGTCTGTCAGAACGGCTCCATTGACTTCTGGCCCGAGTAGGATTGCTGCCCATCTACTCGGACCATAACTTCTCTATTCGGACGAATACAATCTTCCTCAATATCTTCTCTTGGCCTTTAGTGAATATCACCAGATAGACTACCGGGTAGAGGGTACCCGGGTAGCCGCCAACTCGGTAGATCGCACCCTGATCTTCATTTTACCACCTGCCTTACCCCTACTCGGGGGTAGCCCCCCGACATTAGTCCCCGAAGCTGGTAGAGTCCAGAGAACTTGTTCGCTGGGCCCTGCCAGCTTAAACCAACTTGTCTTCTCGAAGGAGTAATGCCGAGTTGCACCTCAACTTGGACCAAGGACTCCTTCTCAAATCCCTCCAACTGTGGTTACGAGAGAAACTTCCTTGTAGCCGAGTAGAGAACTCTCTCTACTGTGCTGCCGAGTAACTTGACTTAGTGAAATTTTGAACACGATCCCGCTGGATCAGACCAAATCCATCTTCTCGTATCTCTGCGGGGCACGTGCCATGCACCCGTGACTGCGACGCCTCGGTGCTGCTGCAGGCCATGCACCAGTCTCTGCGCCTAGGGACCACAACCCGTTAGGTCATGTCGAACGGGTACTCGAGAGCCCACGATCTGGGACGTGGGATTAACTGCGCCTGTTACGCGCGCGTTTCGCGCTGTGCGTGTTTCTAACGGGCAGTTAACCCATGCCGCACGATCAATAGCCACGATCAATCCAGTAGTAACTGCAGATCGCGGGGAGAGATAAATTCCCCCGCGCCGCCTGTCCTTTCTCTTTCCTCCTCATTTCCCAATCTCGCACCCCCATCTCCTTTGGCGCCGCCGTTGAGCGCAGCGCCACCACGAGCACTCACCGCGCCCTTCACTGTGAGATCTGAGAGCAAGAATCTCGGCGCGCCATCGCCGCCATCCTCCCCCTCAACTCCGACGAGCTCTTTCTCTCCAAAAGCAACCTCCCTTCCATGGCTCAGCACGGAGGCGAGGTGGTTTCCGCCCGACCAGGCTGGGAGGGCTCGGATGTCACCGCCGAAGACTGTCAATGGCTGGTGAATACCCGCCGAGTCCCTCCCGGCGTTGTCTGCCGGCCTCCCGGCACCGGAAAATAACGAGTACGTGGTATTCCTCTCCCACTTCAAACGCGGCTTCGGCCTTCCTATCTCGAAATTCCTTTCCGATTTCCTCCGCCACTTCGGCCTCCAGCCGCACCATCTTCCACCAAATGCCATTGTTATGCTCTCCACACATGCCACCGTGTGTGAAGCCTTCCTGGGTGTCTACCCGACGGTCCAGACATGGGCAAAGTACTTCTTCCTCCGTAAGCAAAGTGTTTCCGATCCTGGCAACACTGAAGCCCCTCGCGTGATGACCCAGACGGGTAGCGCGATGATGCTGCAGCGCAAGACCGGGCACCACCTGCGGGTACTCGGATTGGAAACCGTGCGCAAGTGGCAGCGCGGTTTCCTCTATGTGAAGAACGTTGCCGCCAAGAAGGGAAAGCCCATCGAAGACCGGATAGGGCTCCCTAAGTTCGTGAACACGCTGCCCACCGGGCAGAACTGGGGATATGATCCAAAGAAGACCGTGCGAGACGTCCTCCAGGTCGAGAAGCGCATGACCGAGTTGGTGGCGGAAGGGCTCCTTCAGGACGACCCAATCGCCTGCTGGATCTCTCGCCGAGTACTCTCGCTCCAGGAGCGAGCACACAAGATGTGCTACATGGGAGGTCCTCGGGATTGTACCAGGACGACGACCTTTGAGCTTAGCAAGGCTGAGGTGGCCATCTGGGCCAGGTCTATTATGCAGACCACGCTCACCGAGAACTGGGCATACGGCTTCATGCCGTATAGCCGCACCAAGAAGATCCCCCAGGTTAGTGCTCTTCTCTGCACCCTTATTATTTGTAATTGACACCGAGTAGTACTCCTCTTAGCTTTATATGCTTTGTATTTGCATTCTATGACGAGTAGAATGCCTCTTAGATTTGTATGCTTTATGTTTGCATGCTATTCCGAGTAGAATCACTTAGCTTAATGTGCTTTGTGTTTGCACGCTATCCCGAGTAGAACCACTTATCCGAGAACTCAACTCACTGTGTCTGCTTGTACCAATCAGCACATCAATCGCCAGAGAGAAGAGGACAGTGAATCTTCGAGGCCAACTGGCACGATGACAGAACTGAGGATGATGCCAAGGCATATGACACCCAAGATACCTTGTGTATCCCTCATGCCATTCAGGCCTGTAAGTCCCGAGCTGAAACCTCTATTCGGGATTGGTCCGAACATGAAGAAGGTGACTTAATTCACCTTTCCGCTTACTCGCAATCTGCTTTGCTTCCCTTCTCTTTTGCTTGTTCTGAATTTTCCCTTCTTCTCTACAGAGGAGCCTGAGTTGGACGAGTTAGAGGAGCCTGTGGACGCGATTCCTGTGTCCATGGCTGCTCCCACTACCCGGAAGAGGGTTGGCAGTGGTGCACAGGAACCTCCTCCCAAGAGAACCAAGAAGAAGCTAGCCAACAAAGTCACCACAGGCCGCCGAAAACGCGTCCCTACCACAGAGGGGTAAGTGCTTCCGAGTAACCCTGGTTCTCTGTTGTGCTTTTCCCTTCTCCTTTTTCTGCTTTCTTTCTGATCCTATTTCTTCTTCCAGCGCGCCTCTCGACGCTGATGCCACTGCCGCACCTCGCCCCAAGAAGAAGACAACCGTGCCCCGAGAGCAGCTTCTAGATCTCTCGGATGAAGATGAAAACCAGGAACCGCAGGGTAGGACGCGTGCGTCCTCCCCTATTGACGAAGAGCAAGATCTCGGCGCCGAGAACGATGGCACCGGGGATGATACCGATCCCATCTCCGAGCAGCAGCAACCTGATGCGCAGCAAGCTGCCCAGGACGCTGCCAACACCGAGAAGCCGCCAACTCCCCCAGCTACATCAGCTGGGGAAGACACTGAACACGCTGCCGAGCAGCAGCAAGAAGACGCCGCCCTGGCGCGTCCAGAGCCTGCTGCGGGCCAGTAGCCTGAAGACAACACCGCAGAGCAGCATGACCCTGCGGCCGAGCCGCGGGTAGAAGACAATGTCGCCGAAAGGCCTGATCCCGCTGCGGAGCAGCGGGTAGAAGATGATGTGGTGGAGCCAGCCCGCCAAGACCAAGTGCAGCCGGACGCTGCACCGAGTAGCCGGCCACTTGTGCCGCCAACTCAGCAGGCGACTCCACCCCGCGCACCAGTTCCTCCACCAACTAAGCAAGTACCTCCTCTAGTTCATCAAGCGCCACCACCTCCTCAGCCAACTCTTCAAGTGCCTCCGCCTTCTCGGCCAACCCCCACGCCAAGTACCAAGAAGACCACCAAGTCTGGAGCCGAGGCAACCCGACACCAGCCAAAGCGCGCTGCTTTACAGGCTGGGCAGGCGTCGCAGCCCTCCAAGCCGCAAGATGAGCAGTCCAGGAAGCTGGTCAAGAGCACACAGTTGACACTCACTCAGAATAGGACTCCGCCCAGTCCAAGCGCCAACCCGGTTTCCTCTCGGGTCACCTTTGGCCCCGTCGAGAAGCTGAGTGCTGGTGCTGGCGCCAGCGGGCAGCGCAAGTATCCCGAGTACTGGACAGACCTGCAGCAGCGCCACCAAATCCAGCTGTCCAAGGAGGATAAACGGCTAGCCGCTCTCAAAGAGCACAAAGCCGTGGGAGTCTCCAAATCCAAGGGAAAAAAGGATTCCTTGGTCATCAAGGAACTTTCTTCCCACGGCGAAGACGAGCAGGTGCTTCCCGAAGAAGGCCTTGCAGCCATCCTGGACCGGGTAGGCCACATCGAGAAAGCCTGGGACAGCAAAGTGCACGGCAACAATGCCTGGGATGGTACCGAGTTGGGGAAACTCGACCATTATTGAACAGACTGGAACAAGACCGACATTGGCCCTGTTGGCATGACAGTTGCCAGCCCTTGGAGCACCTTGGCCAGAAAGCTGTTTGTCCTGCGCAAGAACATCGAGGACATCGAGCAAAGCTATGTGGTAAGTGTCTCTCTCTTCTCTGCATTTTCCGAGTTGTTGATTTCTTCTTTCTCTTCTCTTCTTATCTTATTCATTCCCCCACTCCCCGAGATTCGGGCCGAGTAGGTGACGACTCAACCGAGTTGACATTTAATCGAGCCAAATCTTTCAGTACTCATATTTTCGTTTCTACTCTGCAGGATAGCGTCCACAAAAGGACACAGATTTTCCGTCAGCTTCTCTGGAACCACAGCCAAGCCAGGGAGCGGAACCAAGCTCTGGAGGCTGACAAGAAGGACAAGGATGCTATAGAGCAGCAGGCCCTGGAGCGCACCCTCAAGCTTTCTGAAATAGAGAGTAAGCTTTTAGCATCTCGGTTTATGCGTTTTTTACTTACGCCCGTTTTTTGCTTTTTGCTCAATTGTTGTCTTCTCTGCAGGTGAGCTCAACGCTCTGGTGGAAAGGCACAAAGACTGCGAGGTCTTCGCTGCCTCTGCACAAAGCAAGATCACTTCTCTAGAAGAAGAACAATCATCTCTCTTCTCTGTACTTGCTTTCTCTCACTTGACTACTCTGCTGATAACGCAGTTCTACCCGCGGAAGAATACAAGAAGTTCCGGGAGCAGCATCTGAATTTCCTCACACCCGCTGAAGTACAACAACAAGTGCAGACCTGAGAGGCCCAAATTGAGAAAGAGCGCGCGGCCGAGAAGATAGAGTTTGAGAAACTCCAGGTCGATCTTACACACACGCTCCAAACCGCAATCAACTCCGTCCGCGAGAAGCAGGAATTTGAGACGACTGCCAATGCTGAGAAGCGAGCACTCGAGCTGGAAATCACCATGCTCAAGGAAAGGAACCGAGCCCTCGAGGTTCAAATCAATGACTCGCGCCACGTCCATGAAAAGTATCTCCAAGAAGCAGAGGACTGGAAGGTCAAGCTGGGGGCCCTGTTGGTAGACATGGAATGTGAGTTGCCGCTACCCCTTTCTTCTTTTGTCTCCTTCTTCTCTGCCTTCTTCTACCTGGTTTTACTTCTTCTCGGTCATTGTTTCTGACTCAACTTAGTTCCTTATGAAGATATCTTCCCGGAACTCCGTTCCGCTGGTGTGCCCGCTTTGGACAAGGCAATACAGGCCAGAGCTGCATCTGGTCTAAATATTGACAACACGTCCAGCATCAACGACCATCTCCTCAACATCAAGACACAAATCCGCTCCCTTAAGGGCCTGGGCACCTCCATGGTGCCTACTGGTATCAAGTTGCACAAGCTCTTCTGGCCCAGGACGGACGTCCCGGAAACCTTTCGCAAAATCGCAGAGCACCTGGATGAGGTTAAGGTGGAGCTCAAGAAGTGGCGTGCTTCCGCAGCTCGGGCAGGAGCTGACGAGCTGTTGCACTTCATTCTGTCCTGGTACGAGAACTTGGATCTCAACAGGATTAGTACTCGCCGCCAGGACTTCAAGTGGACCGATGATTCTGATTGCGTCGCTCGCCGAAAAGAGGTGGCCTATGAGCTCGCCTCCTACGCCGACACCAACGTCTTCGTCGACGGCCCCACCGAGCCTGACACGGATGTCGAAGAAGAGGATGATGATGAGGATGATGACATTGCCGACGAAGACTTGGCCGAGTTCGAGGAGGGTGCTGAGGAGGAGGGATCTGAGCAGGAGGAGGCCAAGGGGACGGAAAAGAACGAGCATCAAGGTAATGTCGAGGACTCTGGGTTGGCAGCCAACCCAGAGGCCAAGCAGCCGCAGCCCGCCGCGCAGGAGGCCACCATTACCACCGAGATGGTGATCCAAGACCTAGCTCCTGAGTTAGGCGCGACTGTTGCTGCGACGGACAGTCTTTACCCTCTGCCCGGCACTCAATCTACTCCATCCTCCAACTCTGCAACGGATCCCATCTCCGCGGCTACAGCAACTTCCGATCCAGCTGCCTCTGCCAACACCGACGCGGACAACACTGCTTCTACTGTCGTGTAATTCCTGCAAGCCTTATCTCCAAACTTTTATCAGATCCCTGGGATGCCGGGTGCATATGTAATCGGTACAGTTATGTCCTTTGGTACTCAGTTTTATTTGTTTAACAGTTTAGCAACTCTGGCTCAATGTCGGGTTACGTTTCTATGCGAGTCCTCGAGTTGTATTTTTATCCACTCATTCTCTTTGTCTTAGCTCTTACCTGCCACTTCTGGCTTTTTTGGTAGTCGAGTCACAAGATTCCAAAGTTTGAGTTTCAAATACTTAGCCACTTAGAAAAATGCATGGTAACGCTACCCACCACTTAGCCGAAAAGGGAGAAAATAGTAAATAACACCCTACTCGGTTGAAGCACTTTTATTTTCCTTAGCAGTTTTTTCGTGTGTTCATTGACCTTTGGCTTGTTCTCTTGCTTGCCATGAAGCCGGGTTGCGGAATGCAGCAGAGTCGAAGAGTTGGCCCTTGGGTTTAAACACGGTACTATATATGCTTATGAAATTCTAAGTAACTCAACCGGGTAGACAAAGTAAAACAGAGTAGAATGACACAGAGCAAATTTGGACAAGGGCAGTCCCCGAGTTTGAATTCGGAGCGTCGACTAGAATTTTAACTCGGTTGAGGAGATACATACAAATTTTTGCTCATGAATGAAAACGGCGGAGTAGAGCTACATTCCAAGGGCGCTTGGATTCCTCTCCTTCTCTATCCGACCTGTTCTTCTGGGGTGCCTGTGCGTCAACTAGGTAATAGACATCATTGTGTAGAGCCTTGCTCACAATGAAAGGCCCTTCCCACGGAGGGGACAGCTTGTGCATCCCGGCCGTGCGCTGCACGAGCCTAAGGACCATGTCTCCTTCTCGGAAAACCCTTGGGTTTACTTTCCGGCTGTGATAACGCCTCAGGTTTTGCTGATAGACAGCTGAACGTGACAGACTTAACTCTCTTGCTTCTTCTAGCAGGTCAACGTCATTTTCTCGAGCTTCTCTCGCCTCCGCCTCAGTGTAGAGGGCTACTCGGGGCGAGTCATGCTCTAGGTCAGTGGGCAACACGGCCTCAGCTCCATATACCAGGAAGAATGGTGTGTATCCGGTTGATCGGTTAGGGGTAGTCCTTAGACTCCACAGCACCGCCGGCAACTCGTCCAGCCAACAACCAGGGGTTCGCTGTAATGGCTCAATCAGCCTTGGCTTTATGCCGGATAGCACCATGCCATTTGCTCTCTCAACTTGCCCATTGGAGGTCGGATGCGCAACAGATGCAACATCTAGCCGGATCCGCTTCTCTGTGCAGAATCTTGCGAAAGCACCCTCAGCAAAGTTTGTGCCATTATCAGTGATGATGATGTGCGGGTAGCCATATCTCAGGATCACATCCTTCAGGAAACTCACTGCTGTGACTCCATCACTCTTCCGAATAGGCTTGACCTCAATCCACTTGGTGAACTTGTCAACCATGACCAAGATATGAGTCATGTTGCCTCTAGCTGGCTTGAAAGGACCCACCATGTCCAAACACCAAACTGCAAATGGCCAAGTAATGGGAATGGTCTTCAACTCGGAAGCTGGCATATGAATCTTACTTGCAAATCTCTGGCAGCCGTTGCACTTTCTCACTATATCTTCCGCTTGCTTCAAGGCACTGAGCCAAAAGAAGCCATGCCAAAAAGCCTTGTTGACCAGAGCCCGAGAAGAGGCGTGATTTCCGCATTCTCCTTGGTGTATCTCTATCAGAATTTCTTCTCATTCCTCTGGCTCAACGCAGCGTTGCAGCACACCAGTAGGACTCCTTCTGTGCAGTACTTTGTTGAGGATAGTGTAGCCCTTGGATCTTCGCTGTATTTTCCTGACTGTGACCTCATCATTCGGCAATGTGCCATCCGTTAGAAAGGATAATATGGGCAGAGCCCAACTCGGTGTCTCCCGGATGGGAAACACTGGTTCGTCCACTTCCATTGGATCAGCTACCAAGACCTCTTTTGAGTTGGGGGTGAGTCCCCGAGTACTGAGAAATGATCCCCTCGATGAATGCGACAATCCCCGGGTTGAATGAAGCAGTCCCCGGGTTGCAGGTGCCAGTCCTCGGGTTGGAGACGACAGTCCCCGGGTTCTCTTTTGCAGCCTCCCAATCAATCTCTATTGGAACAGCTTCATCTCCTGGCAGAGACGGAATAAAGATAGATTCCGAGTTGGGGGATGGCTTGATGGATGGCTTTCTCAAATTCTCCAGGGCAATCCCAGCCGGGATAAACTGCCGAGAAGACCCCAACTTGGACAGCTCATCAGTTGCATTATTCTCAACTCGGTGTATATGATGAAATTCACACCCTTCAAAGAAGCCAGTCATGGTTTGCACTAGAAACCGGTAGGATGCCATATTGGCATCCAAAGCATCCTAGGTGCCGGATACTTGCTGAATCACCAGATCCGAGTCGTCGTAGCAGACGATGCGCTGCACCCCAATTTCCTTGGCTACCCTCAGGCCGTGTACCACTGCCTCATACTCTGCCACATTATTCGATGCTTTGAAATGAATCTGCAGCACGTATTTGAGTTGATCTCGCTTGGGTGACGTAAGCACTACGCCAGCACCAAGGCATTACTTCACTTTGGAGCCATCAAAATGCATCTTCCAGTAGTTGGTTTCCGGCAAGGGAGGCTCATACTGCATCTCGGCCCAATCCACCAAGAAATCAGCCAGAGTTTGTGACTTAATTGCTTCTCTTCTCGCGTACAGAGGAGTGTACGCGGCTAGCTCAATTGCCCACTTGGCTACCCGGCCGCTTGCTTCCTAGTTTCCCATGATCTCCGAGATGGGAGCAGTACTCACCACTGTGATGGGATGCTCTTGGAAATAATGCTTGAGCTTCTTGGCACCCAGGTACGTGCCGTATGTCATCTTCTGGTAGTGCGGGTAGTTCATCTTGGAGCTGGATAGCACCTCACTGAGATAGTACACTGGCCGCTGCACAGTCTTGCCTTCCTCTTCTCTCTCCACCACTATCACCACACTCACTACCCGGTTGGTTGCTGCGATATAGAGCAGCATTGGCTTTTTGGGTAGCGGGCTTGCCAGGATGGGAGCGCTACCCAGCATGGTCTTCAGCTCCTTGAATGCCACATCAGCTTGTGGTGTCCAGACAAACTTGTCACGCTTTTTCATCAACTGATAGAGAGGCAAGGCCTTCTCGCCCATTCTGCCCAGGAAGCGGCTCAGAGAAGCCAGGCATCCGGTGAACTTCTGCACATCCTTCAGTGATCTCGGCAAAGACATGCTCTCTATAGCTTTTATCTTCGAAGGATTGGCTTCAATGCCCCGGCTGGATACCAAGAAACCGAGTAACTTGCCAGCCGGAATGCCAAAGGTGCATTTATTCGGATTCAACTTCATCCTGTACTTGCGCAAGTTGGCAAAGGTTTCCTCAATATCACTAAGCAGAGTATGTGTTTTATTCGTTTTGATGACAATTTCATCTACGTACACCTGCACATTCTTGCCAATTTGATCATGCAAGCATTTCTGCATGCATCTCTGATAAGTAGCCCAGCATTCCGCAACCCAAAGCACATAACACGATAGCAATAAGCCCCGTACGGGGTAATAAAGGCAGTTTTTATTTGATCATCCGGGTTGAGAGCTATCTGATGGAAACCAGAGTAGGCATCAATGAAAGACAAAAGTTCACACCCGGCAGTGGAATCAATCACCTGATCTATGCGGGGTAGCGGGAATGGATCCTTGGGGCAGGCCTTGTTCAGGTCGGTGTAGTCCACGCACATGCGCCATGCAGTATCGGCCTTGGGGTCCTCCTTCTTCTTCTCAACCATAACCGGGTTGGCCAGCCAATCCGGATGCAGTACCTCCATGGTAAGTCCACTTATCAGCAACTTGGTGATCTGATCACCGATGGCTTTCCTCCTCTCATCACCAAAGCGGCGCATAGCCTGCTTAACTGGCTTGGCGTCAGGACGCACATGTAGCGAGTGCTCAACCAACTCCCTCGGGACGCCCGACAGATCCTCATTGGACCATGAAAAGACATCTCGATTCTCACGGAGGAAGTGGATGAGCTCGCTTTCCTATTTTTCTCCCAACCCGGCGCCAATGATGGCAACACGGTTTGGGAACTCGGGATCAACCTGGACCTTCTTTGTCTCCTGGGATGCCTGGAAAGTTGTTCCGTACTGGGAACTCGGCATGCCAGGTATGTCGACTTGCGCTGCTTGAGCCATAGCAACCACCTCGTGTATCTTCTTCTTCTCGGCAGCAATGACCATAGACTCCGCCAGCAGAGAACCAGCAGACGCGCACTCCAAAGAGCGCTTGTAATCACCCGAGATGGTGATGACACCATTGGGACCAGGTAGCTTCATCTTCAGGTAGGCTGCATGGGTTGAGGCCATGAACTTGGTGAGCGTAGGCCTACCGAGTAGAGCATGGTAGGGGCTCTGAAGATGCACCACTTGAAACTGCAGGAACTCGGTGCGACAATTCTCCCTGGTGCCGAATAAGACATCAACCCAGATGCGGCCAATTGGAGCGCAAGACACTCCCGGCACAATGCCATGGAAAGTAGTCCTGCTGGGTAGCATCATGTTCTCGGCGAGGCCGAGCTTCTCCAGTGTATCCCGGTACATGATGTTGATGCTGCTGCCGTTATCAATCAGCACTTTGCTGAACCTGACATTCTTCTGGGTTCCCAAGAAAGTGGGATCCACCACTAATGCATATGTACCCGGATCAGGCATCACCTTGGGGTGATCATCCTTGGACCAGGTAATCTCTTGGTCGCACCAGTGCAGGTAGTGAGGCACAACCGGGATCACTGCATTTACCTCCATCGCACGCCTGTGCTGTGACTGCTTGTCGTTTGGCTCGATGGTGAACACCATATAGCTCTCATGGTGCTCCTGGTACTGGTTGCGGTCTCCACCACCATTGTTGCCGTTGTTGTTGTTGTTGTTGTTGTTGTTGTTGTTGTTGTTGTTGTTGTTGTTGTTGTTGTTCCTGTTGTTGTTGTTGTTGTTGTTGTTATTGTTGTTGTTGTAGTTTCGGTTGCGGTCATTGCGGTTGTCATAGTTGCGGTTGGCTCCCTGAGCCACTTGGTTCACGTTCTCCCTTCTCGGATTCACTGCAGGCCTGGGAGCAGCTGCCCGAATAGGCTGCACATTGGCATTCGCACGCGGCTGAGGAGGAGGAGGGGGCAGCTGACCAAAGCCTTCACTCTTGATGCGGTCCCACCCGCTGCATTGCCGGGTAGTATGGTTGGCTGGCCTACTCGAATGCCGAGTATGGAAGCTGCATGGCCCGACCTTCATGTTCTCAAAGATAAAACTCTGAGTCTCTCTTGAATCCGGGTTGCCGCTACCCTGCTGGGGAGCATTGTATGGCTTCTTGATACCTTGGCCCTGGTTCTGGTTCTGCCCGTATTGGGCTCCAGCAGTTTTTTGCCTTTGGCTACTTCCAGCAGCCGCGGGATCTTGGATCACAACATTTACTTCTTTGGCATCATACCGAGTATCAGGTCGGTCACCTTTGCGCTTGTTGCGGAACTCTTGTCGTCTATGGCCATCATGGTGCTTCCTTCTCGGCTCGAATGCATCGAGCAGAGGCTGAGTAGGGTCACCGAGTGCATACATATCGGCTATCTTGATCGTCTCAGCGAGCGTATTCGGCATCTCTCTCTGCAGCTTCTGCCACAACATGCTGCCATGCCTGCAGCCTTGAGAAAACCAGGCGATTGCCTGCGACTCGTTCACACCCTCGCAGGTGTTCCTCGGTGTGCTCCACCGAGTAAGGTACTCTCGGTTAGTCTCCTCTTCTCGTTGCTTGCAAGCTGACAGTTGCTGCGGCCTATTCGGCCTCTTGTATGTGCTGGTGAAGTTGCTGATGAAGGCTTCCGAGAAGTCAAGCCAGCAGTTGATGCTATCTCTTGGCAGGTTGTTGAGCCAAATCCGAGAAGGGCCCTCCAGCATCTGCGGAACATATCGCACAACCCATCTCCTGTTGCCGCCTGCAATGTGCACAGCGGTAACATAGTCACTCAGACAGTCTTCCGGCTTGGTGCTGCCATCATAGCACTTGGTCCCTCTAGCCAGCTGAAACTTGTTCACGGAGGGCTCCTCCATAATGCGGCGACCAAAACAATCTGGGCCGGGTGGCCCCTTCGTCTCGAGCTGTGCAGACCGGTTGATCCGGTCCAGCTTGTACCTTGCATCGCTGGGCTCCAGCATTCGGTCACCCAAACGATCAGTGACATCTCTTGGGTCAGCGTACCCGGCTAGCTCCATCGCCGAGTACCCATCATCATAGCGGTCTTGCGGCACAGGACCGGGTTGAGCCACCGGGTTGGCTGCTGCCACAACTACTTGCGGCTGCACAGCTGCTGGTTGCCGCACTCTCTGCTGGACCGGGTTGGCAGCATGATGCCGCGATGTTCCCGCGCGATTTCCTCCTTGCCCCTTGCTGTGAGCTTTAGTGGCTTGATAGCCTGCTCCTGCAGAGTTGTGTTTCTGACCGGGGTGCCGCGCCACAGCGTGCTGTTTTCCGGCGGCAGCCGGGTCGTACACCTGCATCTGTTTGCTCTTCCCAGAGTTCACACTCTGGTCCCTCTCATTGCCAGGAAGCGGAGATGAGGCCTGATCCATAGATCTGACCGCATGCGAGTGCACAACCTGAGAAGCGCCAGCTCCCGGATTGGCTTTGCGGAACTCCTCGTTCTACCTGCCAGCCTCTAGCACTAGCTCATTGAGTCTATCCTGCTGCCTAGCGCGCGCGTCGCCTGTTGTACTCGTTCTGATCTAGGTTAAGCTCGAGCCTAACCTTCTCCAGCTCCTGGGACTCCGCGAGTAGCGCTTGACGCTGTTTCTCGAGTTGCGCCCTCAACGTCATGAGCTCGAGCTCGGTGGGAGGCGGCATGCCCAGCTGCTCGGTGGCGCCACCGCGAGCAACTGGTATAGCCGCGGACGTGGAAGCAGCCACGTAACCCGGAATGTTCCGGGGCATGTCGTAGGGCTTGTGGACCCTTGCGCCTTTCCCGGCATCGATAGCCGGGCCTGTCATCATCACCTCCACGTTGTCCGCAGAGCAGCCAGAAGGCTTCCCGCGGGCAGCGAGTACCTCATCCGGGAACTCGCGGATGACGGTGGTGGCGATGTAGACCAGATGCGCACCGAAGGAGAGCACCGAGCCGCCTGCTGGCACGGGCCTTCCGCCGAAATCGCCGGCGTTGTCGGTGAGGAAATCGAAAGAGCCGAATCTATGGACAAGGCCACATACCACGCGCTCTCCCGAAGCAGAAATCAGTCCCGTCCGAATATGAACCCCAGCCAGCGCCGCTGCTGGCCCCACGGTGGGCGCCAACTGTCGTGGTGTGGAGAAGACAGATGCCATGGGATGGCTTAAGTTTGGGGCCGATGGACGCTGTAGGTATCCGGGGAGGGATCGCACGACATTGTAGCCGCGCTCAGGTAACACTGCAAACAACAAGAACTACCCAGGTTCGGGGCCCTCGTGTGGAGGTAACACCCCTACTCCTGCCTATCTCTCTGTATGTATGATTTCCGAGTAGCCACAGTACAACTTTGCCTCTCAGCCGAGTAGCCACTCTGCTGCTCTCTCTCGCTCTAGTGCTGGCTCTTGTAATAAATGCGATCTGGGGCAACGTCCCTCGCGCAGGAGGGAGCAGGGCACCTTATATACTGGTGCCCAGCCGAATAAACAATGACTAAAAGGTACAAATGATGGGACATGCTGATGGCTAGGTTGAGACTCCAAGTGCAGAGTGTGTAGCTAGTGGCAAGCCTTCTTCCCCACGAGGGTGACTCGAGGGTTTATACCGAACTCTTGGGGAGCCAGTATTTTAGCAGTTGTCTTCCAAGCTTCCTACAGGATCCTGCAAACAACTTTAGTAGTGTTGATGTTTGCATGATTCAAGTTCAAAGTTTTACATCTTTCATCAAATTTCTTAAGATGGAACAAAGGGTCTTCTTTAGGCTTTCCATAGAAACGAGATTCATAAATCATTTTAATAACACTAGGATCTACCTCTAATTTTTCAACAGGAATATTTAGCTCTTAAGGGAAATTCCTAACACTGAATGGCCAATAAGTTCTCTGCTCCATTTTCCAAGTTTTTATGTAGTTTTTAATTTTTTATGCAAAACAAAAGTAAAGTAACTAAGCAAATTCGAAATACTAAAATAATCTAGATAACTAAATGCAAAACTAAAATGCAAACTAAAATAAAATATGCAAGACAAAACAAAAACAAGAACAAAAACAAAAACAAGACAAGAAACAAAACAATCTACTTGAAAGAATGTGGAGATAGAAAGGACGGTACTCACGTAGGTGCAACCTCCCCAAGCTTAGGTGTTTGCACACCTTGTTGGTGATGAAGACTTCTTATGAGCTCCCTTGGACAACTCCTTCACCTATGGCTCCCCGGCAACGGCGCCAGAAAAACGCTTGATGGCTAGGTTGAGACTCCAAGTGCAGAGTGTGTAGCTAGTGGAAAGCCTTCTTCCCCACGAGGGTGACTCGAGAGTTTATATCGAACTATTGGGGAGCCAGTATTTCAGCAGTTGTCTTCCAAGCTTCCTCCAGGATCCTGCAAACAAATAGAGAGTTTTGTGCCCTCAACCTCACCAAGTGGTTGTCAAGCACAAGGTGTGAGACTTCTAAATTGCAATGCAAAACTGAAAGTAAATGTGCAATAATTAAATCTACTACTAAATGCAAATGAGAAAATAAATATGCAATGGATTGTTTTTGTATTTTAGTGATGCAAGTGGTGATGGAGATAATGTAAATTAGAATTGGAGATGCAAGTAAAGTAAAGTGCAAGTAAAGTAAATTGCAACAAACACTGGTAGAAAAAAGGCCTTCCATATGCCCCCATCAGTCCCCAAACTTTGCGCACCGTGACTAAAGGGGTTTTAGTCCCGGGTCGGAAGGAGACCCGCGACAGAAGGTCATGCGTCGTGGGTTGGGAAGCGCGTGGAGGCGCGTGGAGGGCTTTAATTCCGGTTGGCCTGGCCACCCGCGACTAATGATCCAGTCTGCTGGCCTCCCTGCCTTTAGTCCCGGTTGGCCTGGCCACCCGGGACTAAAGATACAAACTGCTCGCCTCCCGCGCGGCGGTTTTATTTCGCGAGCGAGAGGCAGAGGCCATTGCTACAGTGCGCGCACCCGAGAGTCTCTGTTTCTTCTTCTCTCTTCTCTGTTTCTTCTCCTCTCTTCGATCTTCCTCCACCAAGCACCCATGGCTCAAGTTTGGAACACTCTACGTGTGGCCACACCATGCCGCAAGAGTCTCGACGTGGCGTACACCAATATGTGCGAGAGGCTCCCCGATCTTCTTACGCATTTCAGCAATCTCTATGAAGAAGCCGATGAACACCATCGGTTCTTCGGGCTTGATTTAGAGTATACGGAGAATCAACGGGATGTTGCCGTCATCCAAATTGCCTTCAAGGAGATCGTGTTGGTCTTCCAATGGGCAAGGCAACGCACACGTACAATCGATCTCTCTTGTAGGATAGTGTTGTATTTTCGATTTGTTTGTTGCATTGGAAGAATACATGTGTTGCAACATATCTAACACGTTCTATTTTTGTTGTTGCAGTAGTTCAAAGGATTCTCGGGCCCTTGTTGATTTTCTTGTCAACAAGGGGTACGACTTCTGCAGTGTTGACATCACTCAAGACCGGCAGAAGTTGATGCGCTTGGGTATTGTGATACCTGAAGATCACTACATTGATCTTCAGGATCTTATCCATTTTGATGATTTGTGCGGTCACAAGACCGGGATGGCTCCGATGGCAACCGCCTTCATCCACACCGACTACAAAACCATGAAGTCTGGTTTCCCCTCGAAGAATCACATGCGTTGGGGGAAGAACCCACTGGACCGGATCAACCTCAACTATGCAGCCATAGATGCATACGTTTCCTATGAGTTGTTCCGCATCTACTCGACGGAGCTCGAGTAGATGGTGTTTGTACCGCATCTTGCGTTCGATATATGCATGTAATGGATATATTAGTATGTAATGGATATATATTATTATGTAATGGATATTATTTCTATATTAATTAGTAGCTATATTATTTCTATATTATGTCAAACACACATTTCAAAACAAACAAACAAAAACACATCAAGAAAACAAACAATAACACATCAAGAAAAGAAAACAGGAAAACTACCGTTTCTAAATTAATCTAAGCCATAGATGCATACGTTTCCTACGAGTTGTTCCGCATCTACTCGACGGAGCTCGAGTAGATGGTGTTTGTGTACCGCATCTTGCGTTCGATATATGCATGTAATGGATATATTAGTATGTAATGGATATATATTATTATGTAATGGATATTATTTTTATATTAATTCGTAGCTATATTATTCTATATTATGTCAAACACACATTTCAAAACAAACAAACAAAAACACATCAAGAAAACAAACAATAACACATCAAGAAAACAAAACAGAAAAACTACCGTTTCTAAATTAATCTAAGCCAGGAAAACATAGATCTAGTCAGTGCCAAACTCATCCAGTTGGATTTACTTCAAATACATTTTTGAAATCATTCTAAAAATAATAGAAGAGCCTACTGGTCTTTTATTAAAAATGATGGTATTTTCATTTGGTTGTTTGAACTTGGATCTGTAAATTTTATATGGTTTAGATTTCATATGGTTTGGTTCATGAATTTTATCAGATTTTATTTTGCATTTAGGAAACGGGAAAATGAATTAGTTTTATTTTTCTGAATATTTTGATATATTATTTGTATTTTTAAGATTTTACAATGTATTAGTTTTATTTTTCTGAATATTTTGATATATTATTTGTATTTTTAAGATTTTAAAATGTATTAGTTTTATTTTTCTGAATATTTTGATATATTATTTGTATTTTTAAGATTTTAAAATGAATTAGTTTTATTTTTCTGAATATTTTTTAGAAATAATGGGATACCCGGGATCTCTGTCAGAACGGCTCCATTGACTTCTGGCCCGAGTAGGATTGCTGCCCATCTATTCGGACCATAACTTCTCTATTCGGACGAATACAATCTTCCTCAATATCTTCTCTTGGCCTTTAGTGAATATCACCGGAGAGAGACTACCGGGTAGAGGGTACCCGGGTAGCCGTCAACTCGGTAGATCGCACCCTGATCTTCATTTTACCACCTGCCTTACTCCTACTCGGGGGTAGCCCCCCCCCCCCCGACACTTTCAGTAGCATCATGGATAAAATTAACAATATAACTATCACAAGAAACATTCTTATCATGAGCCACATGCATAACCGAATTAATACTCTCCACATAAGCATAATCATTATTATTAATAGTAGTGGGAGCAAATTCAACAAAATAGCTATCATTATTATTCTCATCACCATAATCATTAAATATAGGAGGCATTTTGCAATCATAATTAATTTTCTCCTCAATAGTAGGTGGAATGAAAATATCATATTTATCATTGTAAACAGGTGGAACTAGAATACCACAATCATTATAATCATCATATATAGGAAGAATAATATCATCATAAGAAATAGAACAGTTATCTTCCAAAATGTGTTCATTTGTAAACATATCATCATTTTTACTAGGAGGAGATGTATCAAGCATATAATCATCAGTAGCAAAAGGATTTTCAAACACATCATCCACAAGTTTAGAGCTTTCTATATCATCATTTTCAATATCAAAAGTAGTGTGCTCTTCCCAATCATAATCACTACTATATGTAACAGGCATAGGCTCATCATCAAAGCAAATTTTCTCCTCCGTGCTTGGGGAACTAAAAATACCATTTTCATATAAACTAGCTTCCCCAAGCTTTGAATTTTCCATAGCATTAGAAATAATAGTGTTCAAAGCATTCATGCTAATAACGTTGCTATTAGCATGCAAATAAAGTTCCATAGGTTTTTCAATTTTCTCTTCAAACACTTCATGTCCTAACTCAATATAAATATTATAAAGCTCTCTCATATTTTTGTTGTTTTCCATTAAGAATAACTAGTAAAAATAAAAACAAGCAACAAGCAAAAAATAAGCCTAACTAGTGAAAACAAGAAACAAAAAGATTTAATTGCAGAATCTAAAGGAAATATCTTCGACCACTCACCCCGAGGATATGAGAACCTTTTACCTTACCTCCCGGGCAACGGTGCCAGAAAAGAGCTTGATGTCTACACGCGCTTCTATTCTTGTAGACAGTGTTGGGCCTCCAAGTGCAGAGGTTTGTAGAAAAGCAGCAAGTTTCCCTGAAGTGGATTACCCAAGGTTTATCGAACTCAGGGAGGTAGAGGTCGAAGATATCCCTCTCAAGCAACCCTGCAATCAAGATACAAGAAGTCTCTTGTGTCCCCAACACACCCAATATACTTTTCAGGTACATAGGTGCACTAGTTCGACGAAGAGAGAGTAAAATGCAAGTAATATGGATGATAATAAATGATAATAGCAATCTGAAATAAAAATGGCAGCAAGCAAACATGTAGCAGAACAGGAGGAAAACAGTGTTTCAATGCTTGGAAATAAGGCCTAGGGATCCTACTTTCACTAGAGGACACTCTCAACAATGAAAACATAATTGAATGCATAAATATCATTTCTTCACTATGCTACTCCGAACCACTCTCCGGTCGAGTAACGAACACTAATCATCGCGTAGCGCTTTAACATCACTCCTCAAGTCTATATTCCCTCTCTAGGGCACCCCAATGTCACTACGAGCGCCATAAATTAGTACAAAAAAAAGGCCACAATTTCATATGTTCATCTTCCGATACAAGATATAAATATCATGCTAAACCACACAGTGCACACACTACCACCTTTACCCCGTGATCAAATCGTTTACGGAGATAACAAAACCACTTGAGTAGCATAATGGATGAAGATCAATCTACATATTCAACTAGATTACAAAGCTCATGATCACATAAAGATCACACCATGGGAGAGAGAGATGAGCCACATAGCTACCGGTAGAGCCCTCGGCCTTGGGGTCGAACTACTCCCTCCTCATCATAGGAGACAACAGCGGCGATGGAGATGGCGGTGGAGTCGATGGAGATGGATTCCGGGGGCACTTCCCCGTCCCGGCAGGGTGCCAGAACAGAGATCTGTCCCCCGAAACTTGTCGGTGGCGGCGGCGGAGCTACGGATGTATTTTGCGGAAAAGGTTGATTCCCCTAGGGTTTATGCATCGGGGAGTATATATGGGCGAAAGGGCGATGCCAGGAGGTGGCCAGGGGCCCCACACCACTAGGTGGCGCGGCCAGGGGACCCGCGCCACCCCATGGTGTGGCCACCCTGTGGCCCCCCTTCGGGGCACTTCAGGACTTCTGGAAGCTTCCGGGACTTTTAGGACTTCGGGCTTTCGAATTTTCCAATTCCGAGAATATTTCCAGAACAACTTTTCTGAAACTAAAAACAACAGAAAACATGGAACTGGCTCTGTGGCATCTTGTTAATAGGTTAGTCCCGGAAAACGTGTAAAAATGACATAAAGTGTGAGGAAAACATGTGGGAAACAACATGAAAACAACATGGAACATCAGAAATTAGGGATACGTTTATGACGTATCAGTGCCCCCGGAAGCCATCTCCATCCACTCCACCGCCATCTCCACCACTGTTGTTGTCTCCTATGATGAGGAGGGAGTAGTTCTCCCCCGAGGCTGAGGGTTCTACCGGTAGCTATGTGTTTCATCTCTCTCTCCCATGGTGTGATCTTTATGTGATCATGAGCTTTGTAATCTAGTTGAATATGTAGATGTGATCTTCATCTGTTAGGCTACTTAAGTGGTTTTGTTATCTCCGTAAACACTTTGATCATGGTGTAAAGGTGATAGTGTGTGCACCGTGTGGTTTAGCATGATATTTATATCTTGTGTTGGAGGATGAACCTGTGAAATTGTGGCGTTTGTTTAGTACTAATTTAGGGCGCTCATAGTGATAGTGTGGGGTGCCCTAGGGAGTGAATATAGACTTGAGGAGTGTTGTTACAACCCTACGCAATGATTGGTGTTTGTTATTCGACCGGAGAGTGGTTCGGAGTAGCATAGTGAACAAATGATATTTATGCATTCAATTATGTTTTCATTGTTGAGAGGAGTCCACTAGTGAAAGTAGGAGCCCTAGGCCTTATTTCCAAGCATTGAAACACTGTTTTCCGCCTGTGCTGCTACATGTTTGCTTGCTGCCATTTTTATTTTAGATTGCTATTATCACTTATTATCATCCATATTACTTGCATTTTACTCTCTATTCGCCGAACTAGTGCACTTATACAACTGATAATTGCATTATGTGTGTTGGGGACACAAGAGACTTCTTGTATCTTGATTGCAGGGTTGCTTGAGAGGGATATCTTTGACCTCTACCTCCCTTAGTTCGACAAACCTTGGGTGATCCACTTAAGGGAAACTTGTTGCTGTTCTACAAACCTCTGCACTTGGAGGCCCAACACTGTCTACAAGAATAGAAGCGTGCGTAGACATCAAGCTCTTTTCTGGCGCCATTGCCGGGGAGGTAAGGTAAAAGGTACTCACATCCTCGGGTGTGAGTGCTCGAAGTTATTTCCTTTAGATTCTGCAATGAAATATTTTTGGTTCTTGTTTTCACTAGTTAGGCTTAATGGAAAACAACAAAAAGATGAGAGAACTTTATAATCTTTATCTTGAGTTAGTACATGAAGTGTTTGAAGAGAAAATTAAAAAACCAATGGAACTTTATTTGCATGCTAGTATCAATATTATTAGTATGAATGCTGTGAACACCATTATTGTTAATGCTATGGAAAAGTCTAAGCTTGGGGAAGCTGGTTTTGATGAATATGATCTTTTTAGTCCCCCAAGAATGGAGGAACAAATTTACTTTGATGATACTTTGCCTCCAATATATGATGATTATAATGCTTGTGGTATTCTAGTTCCACCTGTTTACAATGATAAATATGATATTTTCAGTACACCTACTATTGAGGAGAAAATTAATTATGATTGCAAAATGCCTCCTATGTTTGATGATTTTGGTGATGAGAATAATAATGATAACTATTATGTTGAATTTTATCCCACTACTATTAATGAGAAGGATTTTGCTTATGTGGAGAGTAATAATTCTTCTATGCATGTGGCTCATGATAAGAATGTTTGATGTGATAGTTATGTTGTTAATTTTATTCATGATGCTACTGAAAGTTATTATGAGAGAGGGAAACATAATTTTATGCATCTCAACAATATCAAGTTTCCCTTCTTTATGTTGAAGTTTTTGAAGTTGCACTTGTTTTGCTTTCCTATGCTTGCTGCTTTGTGCTTTCATGACTTGTTTTTCTACAGGATTATTTTTCATAGGAAGTGGGTTAGACTTAAATGTGTTTTACATTTGCTTCTTGATCCTCTCTTTTGCTTCAATTCATATTTCTCATGTGAGCATCTTCTCAAATTATCATGCCTAGCTAAAAGGCTTTAAAGAAAAGCACTTCTTGGGAGATAACCCATGTTTTTTAATTTTGCATTGTTTTTCTCTGTTTTCTTTGAGTCAAGGGGTTGTATACTTCTGTATCAACTCCTTTGTATCTTTCTTTTCATGTTTTAGTAGTGCCAAGTAAAGTTTCTGATGAAAGTTGTAGTTGGTTTTCGGATTTCTGTGCAGAAAAACAGATTTCTGCTGTCCACCGTAAAACATCGTATAAAATCCTGGAAGATCGGAATGATGTAAATTTTTTGTTCTTATTCCTCGGCTAATTAGGAACATTTTCTTAGTTGACCACCTTTTGATTTGAGCAACATAAGATTTTCGAAAAAATCGATCTTTACCCGTTGTTCTGTTTTGACAGATTTCTGTCAATAATTGCATTTGCATCTTGATCTCTTTCTTTTGGTGTTCTTTTGAGAAAAAGAATTTTAAAAGAACTTGTGACAGTAGCTAATGTGTTTATGAGTGTTAGTCTTGTGTTGAAACTGAACCATGTAAATTTATTATTTCGATTGCACTAACGTTGCTAATGAAGATTGTGAGAATTTTGGTGTGAAGGAAGTTTTCAAGGGTCAAGAGAAGAGGATGATATGATGTGATCAAGAAGAGTGAAGAGACTAAGATTGGGGATGCCCCGACATTACATCCCAGAAAATTCCAAGAAGAATCAAGCTTCTAAGCTTGGGGATGCCCAAGGCATCCCCTTCTTCAAACAATTTATCAGGTCACTTCAAGTGAAACTATATTTTTATTCAGTCACATCTTATGTGCTTTACTTGGAGCGTTTTTTTCATCCAGTTTGTTTAGTTTTCTCTGCTGTAGTTTATGGTTGGATCTTATCATACTTTTGTGGGAGAGAGACACGCTCCGTTTTCATTGCTTAGAACACTCTAGTTTTCATTCTTATTGTTCTATGAGTGTTCACTTTTTGCTAGTACTGCGTTTAGCCTTTGTTTGCATGCATCTTTTATCAGAGCTGTTAGTTTTAGTAGTGTTATGTGAGTACTCTCATGTTTGCTTGCTATATCATTTATAGAGTATTTGTTAAAACATATTTTGTATGGTGCTTGTTGGGAAAGAAACTGCTGCTTGAAGTAGAATTTTTAATGGTGCACGTAGAAGGTTGTATAGACTATGGCTAGAAATTTTTCATGCCATGCTAAATGTTATTTTAGGTTTAAAGCCTTGTGGTTATTGAGTAGCATGATTAGCCTCAAATAGCTGAGAGTGTTTAATATGTATTGAAAGATTCATGAGTTGTTCTTGTCATAGTAAAGCATCAATATATGTTATTCTCTTTCGAATGATTTATTTGGTTCACTTGGCGCATGCTCACACCATGTTTATGACTATGAACCAGTCACGAATAGCCTCCATGAACATTTAGTTTTTGAACTTGTGATACCGCTTATGCTTTAATTAATGATGTTTATTCCGCTATGCATGATTATGGCTCTTATGCTCTCTTGATTTGTCGCTCCCAGTCTTTTGCTAGCCTCCACCTGTACTGAGTATGGAATTCTACTCGTGCATCCAAACTCCTTTAAACCAAAGTTTTCCCATTGTGTACACCATACCTACCTACATGTGGTATTTCACTGCCACTCCAAGTAAATTGCTCATGTGTTACCTTTAAAACTTTCAAAATTACTCATGTTTTGTGTTCTTGTTCTTGCTCATGAGGACATCAATAGAGAATCTTTATCTCACTTGTTGATTGGATTTCACACCCTGTACTAGTGGCTTCATCCGCTTATCCAAATGATAGAAGAGCTGGCAGCGGGGTGCCCAACCCCAAATTAATACAAACAAATTCTCTTCACTATTTTTGCCCCTGATTTATCAGTCAAAGCATAATTTTGTAAACAAAAGAGAAAAGGGGATGACCTTCTACACTAGTTGCGTCCTTCACCATGGGAGCCGCTCTTGTGAATCCAGTTGGCTTGTGACGCACTGTATTGTCTGTTTACCATTTGTTGACATTAACATACACCTCTCCCAAAATATAGATACTCCTCCACGGTATGTGATTATTGGCAGGCACCCGAGGATTCGGTTAGCCATGGTTTGTGAAAGATGGATGGGAGGAGTGTCAAACTTTTAATACCTCTATTTAATAAAATAAAAATCTCTATCACATGAGTTATCCCTGCTTCCCTCCGCGAAGGGCCTTTCTTTTACTCTTATGTTGAGTCTCCATCTTCTAACTTTATGCACGGTTGAGAGAGCATTTTTGCCATTCTGAGTTCTATGTGCATTTGTCCCATAAACATCAATAATTACTTCATGATGTGATATTATTTGTTCTTAAATTATTTTTTCTAGTCTTCCTCATGAACTTTGAAAGTGTCCTGGCATTTATGTTTTGTCCCACTCTTAAGGACTAGCAAAATACCACTTTGCCATGCTTTTTCTATACCTGAAACAAACGTTTATCTTTATTTGCATTATTATCCATGATCCTTTATTTAAGATACTCTTCATGATGCAAAGTGATTGCTATTCTTTATTATTAAAGTTCTATTTATCATGTTTGTGTTTGAAGTTTGTAACATCCCAGTGTCTGGGGAGTTATAAGGATCTAAATTTAATATGTGCATTTGCAAAGCATGCATCTAAAAGTACAGGAAATTTTGGCGCGGAAGTTTGAACAAAGAAAAGTGACCAAAGTTTCACTTGACATGATGAAATAGGTCTAGTTCAACTAGACAAGAGTACATTTGGAGTGATCTTTATAACATAGTATCTCTATAAACCAAATCATCTGATTACACAAACCATAATAGTTTTGACCAACAAAAAATCTCAACAACCTTAACCACAAGTCTTTAAGTGACTTGGGATAATTAATTAGGTTTTTACAACTCAAATAGGGGTGAGTATCCAAATCACATGGTTGATGATCATATTTTTACGATTGAGTAATGCACAATTGAACCATCGCATCAACAGAGATGTGATCTTCTATAGAACAAGAACTCTCTAAATTATAAATTCATTTCCATAACATCTCTATAAATCATCTCATAATCATAAGGTGAACCATCATAAGTAAATAACAAAGTTTCAATAGAACACAGGTAATTCATACAAGTGATAACTCAAACCCACAGGTGGGAAATGACATAATAATTGTGTAATATATTTATCGAATATGTACATATCTCATCAACTATAAAAGAAGTACTTAAGGGAAGAATCAAATCTTCTTCAACCACTGTTAAAACCTTGATCATTACATATGGTTTTTCCAAACCTCTATGTCTGCATCATGAATACAAATGAAGAACATAAAATAACAACATGACACCCTGAGAAAATATCTACCAACTCTGACTTAAATCATTAAACCCCAATAATCTTCTCGTGCTCATTGTCTCATTCATCTTATATAAGTGAGCATATGAGATATTAACACATCAAAGAACCACTTGATCAATTTACTATCTTAAGTCATCATCCCATAAACACTCTATATTTCCAACCACATCAATAATCAACAAATCAAGTATTTCTGGATAAAAGTAATGAATAACAACAAGATATAACCTCTATTAGAGGAATTGGATTGAATTATAAATAAAACCAATCATGTATGAGATAAGTATCTATCTTATGGGAAGCAAAACAAGAAGTATATGGAAGGATAATAAAACATGAGTTAACTCATAATCTAGATCTTATTATTTTGTCTAAATCATTTTATCTTGTTATTCTTTAATCCTCTCTAAGATTTTCTG
The DNA here is from genome assembly GCA_028641055.1 of Alopecurus myosuroides. NCBI lineage: Eukaryota > Viridiplantae > Streptophyta > Magnoliopsida > Poales > Poaceae > Alopecurus > Alopecurus myosuroides. Next base: position 458,502,764 of record CM054059.1, on the reverse strand, counting down.
CAAGAGAAGCAACCCACAAGACAGAAGGAACTACCACATGAAGATATCCAAGAATATTATTTAGAGTGAGCTAGAAGTGCTACTCTAAGCTTCTGTAAGAGTACTTGGAAACTCTTATATATTGATCTAATCTTATTAACACTCTTGAAACAGTGTGATACTCCAATGTTAGTGTTATATATAAGTAGTTTGGTAACAAGTTTCTAGACCTTGTTAACAGATCACTTTTGTATACTCAAACACTTGAGTGTCTTACACAAACAAACAGAAGGTTGAATAACCTAGTACATCTCAGTCTCTTGTATATGAAAAGTAATTTGGGGACAAGCCTTGCAAACTTGTCAACAGATTCTTCTTATATGCTTAAGGCTAACTGATGTCACAAACTATACCTACACTCCTTTTATCATCAACCAATAGAAAGAATAACACTAAGGAAAACAAGAAACCACAACATAATCATCTAAGTAAAATCTTTGCTTGGAATAACTATTTGTTCTCACCACAAGGGTGAGATGGTTGAAGATTGAATCCAAGAGATGATATTACTTACAATTGACACAAGGTGAGAACAGAAGGCTAGTGGAAACTAGAGAGAAGAACATCAAGCAACAGAAGACCACCGGAAGCAACACTGCATCAGTAAGGGAGCATAAGAATTTATCCAGTGAGTCATTAGGATATAATAGAGAATCATTAACCTCTATCAAGATCATCAGAGATAAGGAATTCATAATAATATCTTTAATGGAAATAACTATCAAGTATGGGATAATAACAAGTCATTAGATCCACATGTCTTGATATGTGGAGGTAGATGAAAGCAAGCTTAAAACCTTGTTTTCCAAATCCTTTTCATATGTAAGACTAATAGATGACAACAAATATTCAACTAAATATAACCATACAAATGATTTCATGTCCCTAAACAACAGGAGATAATACCCACACTTGGAAACTGGTGGAAAACAAACAAATAAGATTCCAAAACCACACATGTTTTCCATTTGATCAAGTACTGAAAACAGTAAACATAGAATATACATACCTCAGTAAAATGTCAACCAATCTTGCTCAGAGTTTCAATTAGGAAAATAGCAAAGTCCATAAAAGAAAACAAATCCATTTCTTACTCAAAAGCATTCGGTATGTCATGGAATAAAATACCCTAATTGGGTGCATTTCATCACCATATATAAAAACACTACTCACTAGTGTTCCCAAACTATTTTCCATAAGGGATTATACCTAAAAGTGTCCAAATATGATACACCACCTTGGTATCCACAAGATGGAGTGTGTACTTTTATTAAACATGCTTTACCGTAATTTTAAAGCTATTAAATAAATTAAAAGAGGAGAAAACAACAAAATCACTTAATCTAGCACCCTAAATAAAAAAATACAAATATTCTCCAAATTCACCAAAACAAAACATGGTGAGTTATGAAATTTGATAAGTAATTCAAATATATTTTTTATTAATTTTTCTGTTCACAGATAGGCCCTGAAAACAAGGGTTTATTATCAGTTTTCTTAAACAGAAGGACTTCTTAGTAATTTGTAAAAACTTCCAGGGGGTCTTCCGGAAAAATTTATTTATTTTCTTTCTTCTCCATGTCCGGCCAGAAAGCAGAGGAGAGCGTCGATCTCACGCCGTCGGGACCACCTCCTGCTTGCCGCTCTTCCGCGCGGATAAGAGGGAGGAGAAGCCCTCCCAACTCGCTCACTCTCTCTTCTCCCTCACTCCATCTCTCTCTGTATCTCTCTCTGTGATGAACTCAAACCCTAACCCGCTCGGACGTCGGCCGTCGCCGTCGATTCCGACCATACCAGGAGGAGCTGAGCACACCATCATGTGCGCGATGACCTCCTCTACCACCGTGGTGAGCCTCGTTTGCAGGGATGGCGGGAGGCCGGAGAATTTGGCCAATCCCTTTCTCACTGTCGCCGGCGACCGTGGCCGATTCCCGTCGATTGCGGGCACCACTTGCTTCCCCGACCGCATCCTCGAGCTGCTGGTGAGCTTACACGCATTCGGGTGCCTCTCGTTTGGTTAATAGGGGCCAATTGCATGGAGATCATCAAAGACCGCCGCCGTCCGCCGCACTGGAGCTCGCCGCCGGCGACCCCTTGACCATATGGTCATGCCGCCACCACCCCTGCACTCGCCGCGGGCTCCTCTACAAAGGGAAACAACTCATTCGCGTCAATTTGCCGTGGTTTGATGGATTGAAATCCATCTGTGGAGATCAAGCTCTGGTGATGTCATTGTGACATCACCATGACATCAAGTCTACTTTTCGTTTTCTTTTTCTTTTGTTTTTGATTTAAAAATCAATATGACAGGTGGGACCCACCTGTCAATTTGAAATAGAGCAGAAATTAATTAAACCTTATTAATTCAATAACTTTAATTATGTTTATGAGAAAAATATGAGATAAATATAGAAATGTTTAGAAAAATACAATATAAATGATTATCAACTTTTCAAAAATGTTTAATCGGATTTAAATTTAAATATTTTCTTTAATTAAATTAAATCATTTAAAATTGAGAAAAATAATAAATAATTCATAAAATCACAAAAATACAAGTTATATACCAAAATGCTCCAAATGACTAATGCAACTCATCTATGATGGTTTCATGGTCATTTGACCAAGTTTTTATGTGTGCAATGTTTTGCCTAATCATTTAAATTCATTTAAAATTAATCAATTAATAACTTATTCAAATATTTTTAGAAAACATCAATTGATATACCAAATTAAAGAGAACAACATTTCCAACTCAAATATGCCAATTGTAAAACATTTTACTTAACTTCTAAACCTGCTTTTATAAAGTATACTGAAAGTCTATAAATGTTTATTAAAAACCATAGATGACTATCACATCATTATTTTCCTTATTGATAAGACCCTCATGTTTTCACACCTAATAAACCTATCACCATATGTCAATAGCAAATTGTGTGATGATAGAGTTAGTTATATTAAACCATCATTTTTCAACTAAACTCATTGTCATTAGCTCTACACTTTTAGAACATAAAATCAAACATGTTTGTTACCTTTTCAATAATTGTTTTCCATGTGATATTGTCTTGTTACCTCACCAAGTAATCAACACTTCTACTCAAACATGTTAACAAGTGTTGGTTAAGTAAAAGTGAAACACATGTAAATCTATAGACAAAGTAATAACCACATCACCACAAGTAATGAAACCATTCACCTAAAAACTGTGTGATAAGTTATCGTATTAAACATGGCTTACACTTGTAAGCTGGGGTGTTTTCCAGGGTAAATCACGATGCATCTCATTACTATGCATGTATCATCTTGCCAGTGTTTTCTGTAGTCCTTACCGGGACTACTTTGCTATCTTTCAGATATCGGGATTTCCTACGAGGCCCTTGAACCCGAAGACATTGATTATTATGGTTATTTCAATCTCAGGCAAGTTCATCACTTGCTCATATCCTTTGTAGTACTTCATAACAAACTAATTGCAAAAACCCTATCGTCTTATCACCTACTCTCAAAAGAACGCATGATCCTATTTTTATAATAATATGACTAATTGAATGACTACCCGAGTGGTAGTGTTCTGTTTGGTGGGCGGATGGAACCATGGTAAGATGAATAGGTCTAAGGAAGGTTCCATCTGCATGGGAACGTATTACCTAGGATTAATCACAACTGCCGTCAGGATTCTTGCGCCGTAAATTCGCGTTGACCATGGATCTTCTATGGGGGGAGTAAGTCAGCCGTGATACTTTTCTCGTTCGCATGTCAACGGGCTGCCAGAGACGTACGCTGTAGGTTCTGCGGGACTACATGCACATGGGTGGGATCCCTTAATTCCCATGGACTCTGCGGGTCTATGATGGTCTGCCAGGGGCACGTAGATATCCATCGTGAGGGGTGGAATCAGGCGTTCAACCTGCTGGCAGAAATGGGTGGGCATGCGTTGTGCGGAGAAGCACAGTTTGGCTTGGACCAACAACCGGGCCCCACACCTGAGTGGGAGTGGACAGGATCTCGAGCCTGGTTGTGCAACATGGTCTTGGTCGTCCATGGGTAAAGTAATGCACCTCTGCAGAGTGTAAAAGGATGTGACATGTTACCCCTTGTTCCGGGAAGGAGCTGCGAACGCAGCAGGAAAGGTAACTCCATGAAAGTTCTAGTCCTGTGAAGATCTGGCGGGCATAGTCTTCAGAATTAAAAGCAACCTCTTGAAGAAAGATTTACAAAAACCTTGCATTAGCTTATGACTCTTTTGAGTCTTAAGCTGTAGTTAGTGCATCAAACTACCCACTATATATCATGAGCTTGCTGAGTAACGCTCGTTACTCATTCGTTCCCGTTTGACCCCCTGCTTAGAGTTGAAGCCTATGGAAGTCGTCATCGTGAAGCCATCGTTACCTCATGAAGCTAGGTGGAGTCTTGTACTACTTAGCCAGTAAAGCATCGTCATCAACAATGCTGGTGGAGGAGAAGCTATCAAGGTGTAGGTGGAGTCCATTTTTGGACTTAGCGGTTACAAGCCATAGATTAGGGCTGACATCAGCCATAGTAGATTTAGTTCTGAGCTAGAGTTCTTCTCCAGCTTGGATCTTCGAATTGCTTCTTTTGATGTTTCATTTGTATGAGATCTTCTTGATTCATCAAAGAGATTCTCAAGATTTTGTAATGAAGTTTGTATCCTATAGTTTTGCCTGGTCCCGCTGTGTTTCTGTTGTACTACTCTGAGGGATGTAATATTCACAGGTAAGTCCTTCTGTGAGTATTATGTCATCGACTTGCGCACTACACATGCAGTGGTGTGTTGGGTCACTACATATGGTATCAGAGCGAAGCGACCTTAGGTCTAAAACCTTTTAGGAGATCTGTAGGTTGGTACAGATTATAGGAAGCCATCTTATCTAAACCACACTTCCTACAACTATGATGATCATTCACTTGAGAATGATATTGTCATACTTGTACAGAATATTCTGACTCAACTTGAGTGAATACACTTATCTATTTTCGTTATACCTAGGTATGAATAGTTAGAAGCTTAGTAAGTACTAATACCATTTAGAAAAGGAATTCTGACATAGTCAGAGATAATTAAGTCAAAGGGATGATTACCCCATTCTATGAATGCATAGGATGGAGTAGAACATGGTATTGAGTTAGTATAGGAGTCATCGAGAATGGACACCGAGAATCATTAAGAGTTATTGAAACTTTGGTAACTATGGGGTATATACCATATCCTTGGTTACCAAGTCTGGAGGTGAATCACTATAGTTTCGTACATAGTTAGGAGAAGGCATAAGTATTGATGGAAGTTACATTACTACTCTTAAGGTGATCAACAGCATGAAGGATCAGCAGATGCCATGAGAAGTTTAGCAAAATCAAGATGAAGGACTTTGGTTGACATGGTACTTAGTTCTATATGGAACCAAGTTAGACAACAACTACTATAGGATCATTTTGTCTTTGTTTATTCCATTGCACTAAGGCATGCAATTGGAGTAATTACCTGGGCAAAGAGTGGTTGTGTAGAATAGGACTGAAAGGTAATATATATACCTACTTGAAGTGTATAGCATTTAAGAGCCTTAGTACTTTAGATGTTTTACTCAAAGTACTGTTATTTCGCAGGCTTTTGATGCATGAGTGATAAATACATTTGGGATTTATCGGATTTTATTTGGATCTTTGATTGACTAGATCTGTACATGAAGTTGGAACTTGATGTGCAAATGCATGTGCAAACACTGAGTTCTATCTTAATGTTACTGGTCTAGAGGGTATAGGATTATTATGAGAGCGGTCTGAAATCTCAGCTGATTGAAGCAACCACCAAAGCTCTGGAAGACCAGAAAGTCAAGAACTCAGAAGTCAATGAAGCCACTGATGGGAATGGACCACATTTCCCATCCTGTTTGGAGTTGGGAATATGCTTCATCAACACATGGAGATATACCACAAGTGATGCCAAGAAAAATAACATGAGTAGTTATGTCCTAGAAGGAAATATGTAGAAGTTCGATAAGTTAACTTATAGAGTCACCCTATAGAAGTTAAAACCTAAAGATGTAGAAGGACCATAGGAAATAAACAATAAGAAGGGTTATAGTCACTTATAGGAAAGAGTTAAAACTCGAGGAAACTCGAAGATATTTTTACTAATAACCTAGTCTAAATCAATGTACACTATGTTGTACAAGTTTCTTTGAGCAGTACTCCTCTTAAGACCATTAGCTTGAACTAAATGGAGTCCTAAACATAGACAATATCCAGGGTACCGGAAGAATTTTATTGGTTATTCATCACCTGGTGGATATACCAAATGTTCTTTAGAAAGTTATGAGAGATAGGAAACCATACCTATTCATTAGAGAATGAAACTTGGTATCCACTATATGGTGGAAATACCACGTGTTCTTCATAAGACCATTAGGAAGGCCTAGTAACAAAACAAAGTTGTCATAGCAACATGCTAAGTATTAGATCATTACGCAAGATAGTGGAAGGTGAACCATCTAGACAAGAGGCCACACATGCCAAGGCCAACACAAGAAAACAGCTGTGAAGATTCAATGGTCTACAAAAGCTTTCTCTACCTATCTTTACGTGAGAGAGGTTGAACTTCGGGACGAAGTTCTTGTTAAGGGGAATATACTGTAACATCCCAGTGTCTGGGGAGTTATAAGGATCTAAATTTAATATGTGCATTTGCAAAGCATGCATCTAAAAGTACGGGAAATTTTGGCGCGAAAGTTTGAACAAAGCAAAGTGACCAGAGTTTCACTTGACATGATGAAATAAGTCTAGTTCATCTAGACAAGAGTACATTTGGAGTGATCTTTATAACATAGTATCTCTATAAACCAAATCATCTGATTACACAAACCATAATAGTTTTGACCAACACAAAATCTCAACAACCTTAACCACAAGTCTTTAAGTGACTTGGGATAATTAATTAGGTTTTTACATGTAACAGCCCAAGTATGAAAACCTACCATTTAGAATGTTTGATTTCTTGTTTATTAGAGTATTGCATCATGGCATCATATTTATTTCCTTTGTTTGCCTTGTTTACCATTTGTTTTGCATCTGTTCTTAATTGTTTTCACAATGAAAATCAAACAATTTCCAATGCTTTGTTTTCATACTTGTTCTGTTACAACCTTTGAAATAAAAATCACAAATAAAAACAACCAAATTGTTTCCTTTTAAATCCATAATGATCACTTATTAAATTGTTGGTTTTAATCAAACAATTAATTTAATCAATTAATTCCAAATATTTTCAAACTCAAATAAAATCTCCAAATCAGCACCTCATTTGAAAGTTATAAAAGTACCAAACAATTTATAATCACATTGTTCTATTTAATCAGTAAGGCTCACCCCTTTTAAGTTGTTGTTTTCTATATTAAATAACAAATGATTCCAATTCAAACCAAATGTATCCAAACTAACTCCAATTTGAAACCTATGCAAACAGCACCAAATTTCCAAGTCATTAAAACTACCAAACTATTCTAATAATTTTGATCACATTAATCAATAGGGTTCACCCCATTAAAACCTTTGCTTTCAATATTATTTTATTTAATAACAACTACCTCTAAATTTGAATTAATTTCAAACAGCATTTTAGATTTGAAAGTTTTGGAAAAAACAAAGTTGTCAATTAGTTGACATTATAAAAACCTAATCTAACCATAATTTTCCCTAAATTTTCCTAGCACTAAAACCTATCTATCTCTTCCATTTTCTAGTTGCTACAAAAAAAAAGGGGGAAAAGCAGAAATAATAAAAAGAGGAAAACGGTTTAGGGGGGAAGAAAACGAAGCCCAGCCCGTTTCCCTGTTTTTTTGGCCCGATACCTTCCTCCACCCTTGTCGTCTTCCTCCTCCTCGTACGACAGCATCGCCACCATCCATCGCCTCCTTTCCTCCACCCGATGGCGACCGTACGAGCTCGAAGGCCCCTATAAACTACCCACTCCCGAGCCCCTGCTAACCCTAGCCATCTACCCTAGCTACCTCCCTCCTCGCCGCCGACCGCACCCTCTACCACCTCCCTCACCCCTCTGAAGATCACCACCGCTGAAACCCAACCGAGCACAACCCCCCTCTGCCTCCTCTTCGCGCCGCCAGCACGGCCCCCTCGAGGCAGCCCCGTGGCCCGGAATGGAACCACGGCGACTGCCTCAGCCGCCCCGTCTACTCGCCGGTTGCTGGGAGCAACCGCGGCGACCGCGCCGTCGCCGCGAACACCACCCCGTCGCGGCTGCACGCCTACTGCAGGTAACTCCTCCCGCTCCCCTCTTCCCCTGCCGCTCCGTGCTGACCCTCTCCACACGTCCACGGCCGCACCATCACACTCACGGGCACACCCCCAGTCGCGATCCTTCCGCGACCCCATCGCCACCGCAAGCCGCAGATCACCGGCGGCAGTCGTGTTGTCTGACGGAAGTTCAGTTCAGCTGAACTGCACAATTCAGTTAGTCCCGCACGTACCCCTTAAAACCCCCGCCTGTTTCCCTTCTATCACCAACACAAACACAGAGCAGATGGCAGCGCACCGCACGCCCAGCCCGGAGGGCGCGGGTTCGACCCCCCTCTGGCGCAAATTCTTTTCCAAGTTTTTAGCCCAACTGTGACCCCACCAGTCATCGGCGCCCGTGGCCACGTCAGCGCCCCGCTGGCCCCCTGGCCCACGGGCAGTGACTAGTGTGCAATCCAGTGCGGTAACAAAACTGTCCACACGTTTCTGTTTTCAATTTAAATTCTTTTAAATAGCAGATTTAAACCCAAAAATTAAACCTTTAATAACTTTTGATCTATAACTCTAAAAAATAAAAGTTATATATGTTTATTGCTCTAAATCAAATGATCTTTCCAAATAATCCATTTGTGTACTGTTTTACAAATTCCAAATGCATTTAAAATTCAAATTTGAATAATTCAAACGCAAATTTCTAAATTCCATAACTAATTCATTATTAATCCAATAAATGCAAATAAAATATGTTTTCCATACCATTTCACCTCACCTTTGCAAATATAATTCTTGTTTCCTGGTTTGAATAATTTAATTTGCCTAAATAATTTAATCCTTGTTTAATTCCATTAAATTTGATAAAATCATAACTTGCTCAACCTAAAATATTTTTGAACATGCAAAATATGTTTTCAAACTAGAAAAGTATGAACTTTTCAAATGTGAATTTGAATTTATGTTTTGAACAAATAAAATTCAATTAAAATTCATGCTTATTTTAAATTCAATTAAAACTTGTTTAATATTGTTTAAGTCATAATAAATTCATCCTAATTCCTATTTCAATATTTGAAACATGTAATCCAACTAAAATTTGATGTTATTTTCAAATATAAATTTTGTTAATTGTTTTGCACACTTTAAATTGATGAAAACAATAATTGTTTGTGTGACCTGTTTAAGTAACCAAACTTTCCAAACTTAATAAATGATTTCCAAAACTTGTTAAATCCTTTTAACACTTGCTTCTATTATTGTTATTTGTTGTTATCATCATGCATGCATCATGCTAACAACTTTCACATAATAATTAATTGTAAATCATTTGTTCCACTTAATTCATGGACCCTTTCCCATATGCAACTCAAAATTGCATAGGGGTCCATCTTAATTGTGTTACCATGTCACTTAGTTTATTTTGATGCATCTACTAAATTGACATGCATCATCCCATGATTGTGCACTATGCCATGATGATGATTGATTATATTTCCGCCTTGTTTGTTTGCTTCTTCTCGGATAAACGACGACGTTGAGACCGACGATACTTACGACACCCCTTCTAAGGATTTAGCTCAGTACCAGGCTACTGGGTTTGCAGGCAAGTTATCACTCACATGAACCACTGTGTTCCTTTCAACATTGATTACCGATACTTTCCGTTGTTCTTTCTGCTAGCCTTAGTAGTTGTTGTTTCTGTTACGAACCCATCACATGAATCCCTTGACCTTGATATTGCCTCACCTCCCCTCCTATCACCCCTTTGGTTGAGCCAGTGTCTTACTAGCATGCTTAGGTTGCTTTTGCTCGAGTCTGTTACCCGTTACTTTCTGTTACTATTTCTATTACGTTGTGGGGGCTCGATGTTTAATCAATCAATCATGCTAATGTTACTGTTAAATAATAATTTGATGATAAGGCACCGGCAGGAGGCCCTGTGTGGTTTTGAGGCCTGCTAGTGTCGACCCTAATAGGAAAAGGGTCTTGTCTACTGATCCATGATGAGCGCACTAACCGCATGTGGGAAGCGAGTATGGGCGCCCCCCTCAATTTGATTCGATTCGCATCTCGTCCAAATCGCCTCATTTAGTTCGTGTTTTCCATTTGCCGCATGCATGTTTTTGCGAGCCCAGGCCAGGGTGGAACTTTCGTAGTCGGCATATAGGGGGACACGGTCTTAGAGTGCTATGAGGGTCCATTTTCTTCTGGGCTCGATTAGCCGTGCGCCCAAGGTGCTTTGGGCTTGATGCGAAGAAGAGTTGAGTTGTGTTGAGTGCCCCGCTTGGTGGAAGGGCCTTTCCATTTGGCGGGTTATTCATACGTGTACGGCCAAATTGGTGCAACCCTGCAGGGATAATCTTCTCGAGAAGCCGTGTTTTCCGCGGTTATGGATTACTTGGTGAAAGTACTGGCTAACAAGTACTCAGGACAACTTAAACCTAATGATTAACAACCTTACGCCCAATGATTAACAACTTGACTAGTAATAGGCTTATTGACACAATAATCTGAACCATCATTATTTCAACTGCGTGAGTTATCCTCGGATTGCTTCTTTGGATAAGGGGCGAGGTCCAGGATGGGTTTGTTTGGTGGTTAGTTGATAGTTGGTTACGATACCCGATCTTATCTCCTTTCTGATAGCCGGAAGTGGTAGTAACTCTGTAGTTGGTTAGAGCAGCCAGTTGCAGCATCTTTTATATCCCCTTCCTTCCGTTGAACCCAAAGCATCTGTGCTGGGTGTTGACGGGTTACACTTTGGTGAACTGTGAGTCTTGCTTGCCAGTACGTTTATGTACTGACCCCTTTGGGGCTGTGGTTTCCGCAGACCTACGCTTCCGAGGATCTACATGGTGGCTACTACGTGGAGTATGACGAGACTGCTGACGAGTAGATAGCGGACCCGGGCAGGATCCGAGACTTCGTGGATGGGCTCCGTCTTTTCGTTTCCGGCCTCTTAGGCCTATTTGGATCTTGTCTGTACTCAGACATGCTGAATGCTTCCGCTGTGATGTAATGATGTGATGTTGGGGCATGTGCCCTCTGGATGATTGTATTTGCTATCTCTGCTCTAATGAGAGCTATGTGCAACTTATTTCAATCTTTTGTGTCGTAGAGATCTGTTGTGATATCAATTGTTAAACGCCGTTGACGTACCATGTGTGTATGGTTTGAAGTACGTCAATGGAAGTATCCTGATTTCTATGGGATAGTTTACGTCGACGCTGAACAGATAGGGGTTGGTTGTCACACATACGTGTGTTGGCCTACTCGTAAGAGGACGCGGGTGCCGGTAAGCCCCGTAATCCAATCTACTACTGTTCAACGGAACGGCGAGTATCCTTTAGAAGTCCGGGTGCGACAAATGGTATCAGAGCCTGTCTGCCTGTAGGATCCCTTTTTCCTGGTCGCAGTTGAGTCTAGAAACTATTTTGTAGCTATATAGGAAAAATGAAACGTGAGAGTAGGAATTATGTTCTTTTTCTTCTTTCCCCACCCACCCACCCTTTTCTGGTAAGGAAGTGCAACGTTGTTTTCCCTTCTCATCTAAACTTTCAAGTTAGGATTTCACGAATCCTGGTTTCTCTAGGATGGTTATATCTACTAGTCCATAGGAATGGAGGTGGTTGTGACATGATTTATCATGTTGCCTACTCACGATTGAGAACGGAGGCGTGTAAGCCCCGGAAGCAAATCCTCTATTCCTTAGGCAGTAGATATTGATCCTTTAGAAGCCCGGATGGGTTTTTCCGTAGTACCTCAGGAGTTTTGATCTCGTTTTCCCGGAGTTGCTTCATTATCCTGTTCTTCTCAACATCCTTTTCGTCCGTTGAAATCTTGTTGTTGTTTTCCACTTCAATTCTTCTACCGGCGTCTAATCAAACTTCCCAAATATCAAGTCTATCTGGCCAGAAAGGTTGTTGTTGTTGTTGTTGTTGATCCCAGGCTATGAGAGCTGGCATTCCTATCACCTGGGGTTGTTTCGAGGAAACATTCCTGAATCACCACATTCCAGATAGTCTATTCTCCAAATGAATCAAGTTCTATCCAGCTATACACCCTCAATACAAAACCAATCCCTTTATTTGAAAATGTTATGGTGGTTTACTAATTCCCTGACGTCTACCCAAGAAGTTTCCGGACCTTTTCTTTTCTCAGTAGGAATCTCGGGGCGCGATTCCTTCAAGGGGGGGCGTTTTGTAACAGCCCAAGTATGAAAACCTACCATTTAGAATGTTTGATTTCTTGTTTATTAGAGTATTGCATCATGGCATCATATTTATTTCCTTTGTTTGCCTTGTTTACCATTTGTTTTGCATCTGTTCTTAATTGTTTTCACAATGAAAATCAAACAATTTCCAATGCTTTGTTTTCATACTTGTTCTGTTACAACCTTTGAAATAAAAATCACAAATAAAAATAACCAAATTGTTTTCTTTTTAATCCATAATGATCACTTATTAAATTGTTGGTTTTAATCAAACAATTAATTTAATCAATTAATTCCAAATCTTTTCAAACTCAAATAAAATCTCCAAATCAGCACCTCATTTGAAAGTTATAAAAGTACCAAACAATTTATAATCACATTGTTCTATTTAATCAGTAAGGCTCACCCCTTTTAAGTTGTTGTTTTCTATATTAAATAACAAATGATTCCAATTCAAACCAAATGTATCCAAACTAACTCCAATTTGAAACCTATGCAAACAGCACCAAATTTCCAAGTCATTAAAACTACCAAACTATTCTAATAATTTTGATCACATTAATCAATAGGGTTCACCCCATTAAAACCTTTGCTTTCAATATTATTTTATTTAATAACAACTACCTCTAAATTTGAATTAATTTCAAACAGCATTTTAAATTTGAAAGTTTTGGAAAAAACAAAGTTGTCAATTAGTTGACATTATAAAAACCTAATCTAACCATAATTTTCCCTAAATTTTCCTAGCACTAAAACCTATCTATCTCTTCCATTTTCTAGTTGCTACAAAAAAAAAGGGGAAAAGCAGAAATAATAAAAAGAGGAAAACGGTTTAGGGGGGAAGAAAACGAAGCCCAGCCCGTTTCCCTGTTTTTTTGGCCCGATACCTTCCTCCACCCTTGTCGTCTTCCTCCTCCTCGTACGACAGCATCGCCACCATCCGTCGCCTCCTTTCCTCCACCCGATGGCGACCGTACGAGCTCGAAGGCCCCTATAAACTACCCACTCCCGAGCCCCTGCTAACCCTAGCCATCTGCCCTAGCTACCTCCCTCCTCGCCGCCGACCGCACCCTCTACCACCTCCCTCACCCCTCTGAAGATCACCACCGCTGAAACCCAACCGAGCACAACCCCCCTCTGCCTCCTCTTCGCGCCGCCAGCACGGCCCCCTCGAGGCAGCCCCGTGGCCCGGAATGGAACCACGGCGACTGCCTCAGCCGCCCCGTCTACTCGCCGGTTGCTGGGAGCAACCGCGGCGACCGCGCCGTCGCCGCGAACACCACCCCGCCGCGGCTGCACGCCTACTGCAGGTAACTCCTCCCGCTCCCCTCTTCCCCTGCCGCTCCGTGCTGACCCTCTCCACACGTCCACGGCCGCACCATCACACTCACGGGCACGCCCCCAGTCACGATCCTTCCGCGACCCCATCGCCACCGCAAGCCGCAGATCACCGGCGGCAGTCGTGTTGTCTGACGGAAGTTCAGTTCAGCTGAACTGCAAAATTCAGTTAGTCCCGCACGTACCCCTTAAAACCCCCGCCTGTTTCCCTTCTATCACCAACACAAACACAGAGCAGATGGCAGCGCACCGCACGCCCAGCCCGGAGGGCGCGGGTTCGACCCCCCTCTGGCGCAAATTCTTTTCCAAGTTTTTAGCCCAACTGTGACCCCACCAGTCATCGGCGCCCGTGGCCACGTCAGCGCCCCGCTGGCCCCCTGGCCCACGGGCAGTGACTAGTGTGCAATCCAGTGCGGTAACAAAACTGTCCACACGTTTCTGTTTTCAATTTAAATTCTTTTAAATAGCAGATTTAAACCCAAAAATTAAACCTTTAATAACTTTTGATCTATAACTCTAAAAAATAAAAGTTATATATGTTTATTGCTCTAAATCAAATGATCTTTCCAAATAATCCATTTGTGTACTGTTTTACAAATTCCAAATGCATTTAAAATTCAAATTTGAATAATTCAAATGCAAATTTCTAAATTCCATAACTAATTCATTATTAATCCAATAAATGCAAATAAAATATGTTTTCCATACCATTTCACCTCACCTTTGCAAATATAATTTTTGTTTCCTGGTTTGAATAATTTAATTTGCCTAAATAATTTAATCCTTGTTTAATTCCATTAAATTTGATAAAATCATAACTTGCTCAACCTAAAATATTTTTGAACATGCAAAATATGTTTTCAAACTAGAAAAGTATGAACTTTTCAAATGTGAATTTGAATTTATGTTTTGAACAAATAAAATTCAATTAAAATTCATGCTTATTTTAAATTCAATTAAAACTTGTTTAATATTGTTTAAGTCATAATAAATTCATCCTAATTCCCATTTCAATATTTGAAACATGTAATCCAACTAAAATTTGATGTTATTTTCAAATATAAATTTTGTTAATTGTTTTGCACACTTTAAATTGATGAAAACAATAATTGTTTGTGTGACCTGTTTAAGTAACCAAACTTTCCAAACTTAATAAATGATTTCCAAAACTTGTTAAATCCTTATAACACTTGCTTCTATTATTGTTATTTGTTGTTATCATCATGCATGCATCATGCTAACAACTTTCACATAATAATTAATTGTAAATCATTTGTTCCACTTAATTCATGGACCCTTTCCCATATGCAACTCAAAATTGCATAGGGGTCCATCTTAATTGTGTTACCATGTCACTTAGTTTATTTTGATGCATCTACTAAATTGACATGCATCATCCCATGATTGTGCACTATGCCATGATGATGATTGATTATATTTCCGCCTTGTTTGTTTGCTTCTTCTCGGATAAACGACGACGTTGAGACCGACGATACTTACGACACCCCTTCTAAGGATTTAGCTCAGTACCAGGCTACTGGGTTTGCAGGCAAGTTATCACTCACATGAACCACTGTGTTCCTTTCAACATTGATTACCGATACTTTCCGTTGTTCTTTCTGCTAGCCTTAGTAGTTGTTGTTTCTGTTACGAACCCATCACATGAATCCCTTGACCTTGATATTGCCTCACCTCCCCTCCTATCACCCCTTTGGTTGAGCCAGTGTCTTACTAGCATGCTTAGGTTGCTTTTGCTCGAGTCTGTTACCCGTTACTTTCTGTTACTATTTCTATTACGTTGTGGGGGCTCGATGTTTAATCAATCAATCATGCTAATGTTACTGTTAAATAATAATTTGATGATAAGGCACCGGCAGGAGGCCCTGTGTGGTTTTGAGGCCTGCTAGTGTCGACCCTAATAGGAAAAGGGTCTTGTCTACTGATCCATGATGAGTGCACTAACCGCATGTGGGAAGCGAGTATGGGCGCCCCCCTCAATTTGATTCGATTCGCATCTCGTCCAAATCGCCTCATTTAGTTCGTGTTTTCCATTTGCCGCATGCATGTTTTTGCGAGCCCAGGCCAGGGTGGAACTTTCGTAGTCGGCATATAGGGGGACACGGTCTTAGAGTGCTATGAGGGTCCATTTTCTTCTGGGATCGATTAGCCGTGCGCCCAAGGTGCTTTGGGCTTGATGCGAAGAAGAGTTGAGTTGTGTTGAGTGCCCCGCTTGGTGGAAGGGCCTTTCCATTTGGCGGGTTATTCATACGTGTACGGCCAAATTGGTGCAACCCTGCAGGGATAATCTTCTCGAGAAGCCGTGTTTTCCGCGGTTATGGATTACTTGGTGAAAGTACTGGCTAACAAGTACTCAGGACAACTTAAACCTAATGATTAACAACCTTACACCCAATGATTAACAACTTGACTAGTAATAGGCTTATTGACACAATAATCTGAACCATCATTATTTCAACTGCGTGAGTTATCCTCGGATTGCTTCTTTGGATAAGGGGCGAGGTCCAGGATGGGTTTGTTTGGTGGTTAGTTGATAGTTGGTTACGATACCCGATCTTATCTCCTTTCTGATAGCCGGAAGTGGTAGTAACTCTGTAGTTGGTTAGAGCAGCCAGTTGCAGCATCTTTTATATCCCCTTCCTTCCGTTGAACCCAAAGCATCTGTGCTGGGTGTTGACGGGTTACACTTTGGTGAACTGTGAGTCTTGCTTGCCAGTACGTTTATGTACTGACCCCTTTGGGGCTGTGGTTTCCGCAGACCTACGTTTCCGAGGATCTACATGGTGGCTACTACGTGGAGTATGACGAGACTGCTGACGAGTAGATAGCGGACCCGGGCAGGATCCGAGACTTCGTGGATGGGCTCCGTCTTTTCGTTTCCGGCCTCTTAGGCCTATTTGGATCTTGTCTGTACTTAGACATGCTGAATGCTTCCGCTGTGATGTAATGATGTGATGTTGGGGCATGTGCCCTCTGGATGATTGTATTTGCTATCTCTGCTCTAATGAGAGCGATGTGCAACTTATTTCAATCTTTTGTGTCGTAGAGATCTGTTGTGATATCAATTGTTAAACGCCGTTGACGTACCATGTGTGTATGGTTTGAAGTACGTCAATGGAAGTATCCTGATTTCTATGGGATAGTTTACGTCGACGCTGAACAGATAGGGGTTGGTTGTCACACATACGTGTGTTGGCCTACTCGTAAGAGGACGCGGGTGCCGGTAAGCCCCGTAATCCAATCTACTACTGTTCAACGGAACGGCGAGTATCCTTTAGAAGTCCGGGTGCGACATTACAACTCAAAGAGGGGTGAGTATCCAAATCACATGGTTGATGATCATATTTTTACGATTGAGTAATGCACAATTGAACCATCACATCAACAGAGATGTGATCTTATATAGAACAAGAACTCCCTAAATTATAAATTCATTTCCATAACATCTCTATAAATCATCTCATAATCATAAGGTGAACCATCATAAGTAAATAACAAAGTTTCAATAGAACACAGGTAATTCATACAAGTGATAACTCAAACCCACAGGTGGGAAATGACATAATAATTGTGTAATATATTTATCGAATATGTACATATCTCATCAACTATAAAAGAAGTACTTAAGGGAAGAATCAAATCTTCTTCAACCACTGTTAAAACCTTGACCATTACATATGGTTTTTCCAAACCTCTATGTCTGCATCATGAATACAAATGAAGAACATAAAATAACAACATGACACCCTGAGAAAATATCTACCAACTCTGACTTAAATCATTAAACCCCAATAATCTTCTCGTGCTCATTGTCTCATTCATCTTATATAAGTGAGCATATGAGATATTAACACATCAAAGAACCACTTGATCAATTTACTATCTTAAGTCATCATCCCATAAACACTCTATATTTCCAACCACATCAATAATCAACAAATCAAGTATTTCTGGATAAAAGTAATGAATAACAACAAGATATAACCTCTATTAGAGGAATTGGATTGAATGATAAATAAAACCAATCATGTATGAGATAAGTATCTATCTTATGGGAAGCAAAACAAGAAGTATATGGAAGGATAATAAAAGCATGAGTTAACTCATAATCTATATCTTATTATTTTGTCTAAATCATTTTATCTTGTTATTCTTTAATCCTCTCTAAGACTTTCTGGAAGAGAAGCAACCCACAAGACAGAAGGAACTACCACATGAAGATATCCAAGAAGATTATTTAGAGTGAGCTAGAAGTGCTACTCTAAGCTTCTATAAGAGTACTTGGAAACTCTTATATATTGATCTAATCTTATTAACACTCTTGAAACAGTGTGATACTTCAATGTTAGTGTTATATAGAAGTAGTTTGGTAACAAGTTTCTAGACCTTGTTAACAGATCACTTTTGTATACTCAAACACTTGAGTGTCTTACACAAACAAACAGAAGGTTGAATAACCTAGTACATCTCAGTCTCTTGTATATGAAAAGTAATTTGGGGACAAGCCTTGCAAACTTGTCAACATATTCTTCTTATATGCTTAAGGCTAACTAATGTCACAAACTATACCTACACTCCTTTTATCATCAACCAATAGAAAGAATAACACTAAGGAAAACAAGAAACCACAACATAATCATCTAAGTAAAATCTTTGCTTGGAATAACTATTTGTTCTCACCACAAGGGTGAGATGGTTGAAGATTGAATCCAAGAGATGATATTACTTAAAATTGACACAAGGTGAGAACAGAAGGCTAGTGGAAACTAGAGAGAAGAACATCAAGCAACAGAAGACCACATGAAGCAACACTGCATCAGTAAAGGAGCATAAGAATTTATCCAGTGAGTCATTAGGATATAATAGAGAATCATTAACCTCTATCAAGATCATCAGAGATAAGGAATTCATAATAATATCTTTAATGGAAATAACTATCAAGTATGGGATAATAACAAGTCATTAGATCCACATGTCTTGATATGTGGAGGTAGATGAAAGCAAGCTTAAAACCTTGTTTTCCAAATCCTTTTCATATGTAAGACTAACAGATGACAACAAATATTCAACTAAATATAACCATACAAATGATTTAATGTCCCTAAACAACAGGAGATAATACCCACACTTGGAAACTGGTGGAAAACAAACAAATAAGATTCCAAAACCACACATGTTTTCCATTTGATCAAGTACTAAAAACAGTAAACATAGAATATACATACCTCAGTAAAATGTCAACCAATCTTGCTCAGAGTTTCAATTAGGAAAATAGCAAAGTCCATAAAAGAAAACAAATCCATTTCTTACTCAAAAGCATTTGGTATGTCATGGAATAAAATACCCTAATTGGGTGCATTTCATCACCATATATAAAAACACTACTCACTAGTGTTCCCAAACTATTTTCCATAAGGGATTATACCTAAAAGTGTCCAACTATGATACACCACCTTGGTATCCACAAGATGGAGTGTGTACTTTTATTAAACATGCTTTACCATAATTTTAAAGCTATTAAATAAATTAAAAGAGAGAAAACAACAAAATCACTTAATCTAGCAACCTAAATAAAAAATACAAATATTCTCCAAATTCACCAAAACATAACATGGTGAGTTATGAAATTTGATAAGTAATTCAAATATATTTTTTATTAATTTTTCTGTTCACAGATAGGCCTTGAAAACAAGGGTTTATTATCAGTTTTCTTAAACAGAAGGACTTCTTAGTAATTTGTAAAAACTTCCAGGGGGTTTTCCGGAAAAATTTATTTCTTTTCTTTCTTCTCCGTGTCCGGCCAGAAAGCAGAGGAGAGCATCGATCTCACGCCGTCGCGGCCACCTCCTGCTTGCCGCTCTTCCGCGCGGATAAGAGGGAGGAGAAGCCCTCCCAACTCGCTCACTCTCTCTTCTCCCTCACTCCATCTCTCTTTGTATCTCTCTCTGTGATGAACTCAAACCCTAACCCTAACCCGCTCGGACGTCGGCCGTCGCGGTCGATTCCAACCATCCCAGGAGGAGCTGAGCACACCATAGGGTGCGCGATGACCTCCTCTACCGCCGTGGTGAGCCTCGTTTGCAGGGATGGCGGGAGGCCGGAGAATTTGGCCAATCCCTTTCTCACTGCCACCGGCGACCGTGGCCGATTCCCGTCGATTGCGGGCACCACTTGCTTCCCCGGCCGCATCCTCGAGCTGCTGGTGAGCTTACACGCATTCGGGTGCCTCTCGTTTGGTTAATAGGGGCCAATTGCATGGAGATCATCAAAGACCGCCGCCGTCCGCCGCACTGGAGCTCGACGCCGGCGACCCCTTGACCATATGGTCATGCCGCCACCACCCCTGCACTCGCCGCGGGCTCCTCTACAAAGGGAAACAACTCATTCGCGTCAATTTGTCGTGGTTTGATGGATTGAAATCCATCTGTGGAGATCAAGCTCTGGTGATGTCATTGTGACATCACCATGACGTAAAGTCTACTTTTCTTTTTCTTTTTCTTTTGTTTTTGATTTAAAAATCAATATGACAGGTGGGACCCACCTGTCAATTTGAAATAGAGCAGAAATTAATTAAACCTTATTAATTCAATAACTAATTATGTTTATGAGAAAAATATGAGATAAATATAGAAATGTTTAGAAAAATACAATCTAAATGATTATCAACTTTTCAAAAATGTTTAATCAGATTTAAATTTAAATATTTTCTTTAATTAAATTAAATCATTTAAAATTGAGAAAAATAATAAATAATTCATAAAATCAGAAAAATACAAGTTATATACCAAAATGCTCCAAATGACTAATGCAACTCATCTATGGTGGTTTCATGGTCATTTGACCAAGTTTTTATGTGTGCAATGTTTTGCCTAATCATTTAAATTCATTTAAAATTAATCAATTAATAACTTATTCAAATATTTTCAGAAAACATCAATTGATATACCAAATTAAAGAGAACAACATTTCCAACTCACATATGCCAATTGAAAACATTTTACTTAACTTCTAAACCTGCTTTTATAAAGTATACTGAAAGTCTATAAATGTCTATTAAAAACCAGAGATGACTATCACATCATTATTTTCCTTATTGATAAGACCCTCATGTTTTCACACCTAATAAACCTATCACCATATGTCAATAGAAAATTGTGTGATGATAGAGTTAGTTATATTAAACCATCATTTTTCAACTAAACTCATTGTCATTAGCTCTACACTTTTAGAACATAAAATCAAACATGTTTGTTACCTTTTCAATAATTGTTTTCCATGTGATATTGTCTTGTTACCTCACCAAGTAATCAACACTTCTACTCAAACATGTTAACAAGTGTTGGTTAAGTAAAAGTGAAACACATGTAAATCTATAGACAAAGTAATAACCACATCACCACAAGTAATGAAACCATTCACCTAAAAACTGTGTGATAAGTTATCGTATTAAACATGGCTTACACTTGTAAGCTGGGGTGTTTTCCAGGGTAAATAACGATGCATCTCATTACTATGCATGTATCATCTTGCCAGTGTTTTCTGTAGTCCTTACCGGGACTACTTTGCTATCTTTCAGATATCGGGATTTCCTACGAGGCCCTTGAACCCGAAGACATTGATTATTATGGTTATTTCAATCTCAGGCAAGTTCATCACTTGCTCATATCCTTTGCAGTACTTCATAACAAACTAATTGCAAAAACCCTATCGTCTTATCACCTACTCTCAAAAGAATGCATGATCCTATTTTTATAATAATATGACTAATTGAATGACTACCCGAGTGGTAGTGTTCTGTTTGGTGGGCGGATGGAACCATGGTAAGATGAATAGGTCTAAGGAAGGTTCCATCTGCATGGGAACGTATTACCTAGGATTAATCACAACTGCCGTCAGGATTCTTGCGCCGTAAATTCGCGTTGACCATGGATCTTCTATGGGGGGAGTAAGTCAGACGTGATACTTTTCTCGTTCGCATGTCAACGGGTTGCCAGAGACGTACGCTGTAGGTTCTGCGGGACTACATGCACATGGGTGGGATCCCTTAATTCCCATGGACTCTGTGGGTCTATGATGGTCTGCCAGCAACCTCTTGAAGAAAGATTTACAAAAACCTTGCATTAGCTTATGACTCTTTTGAGTCTTAAGCTGTAGTTAGTGCATCAAACTACCCACTATATATCATTAGCTTGCTGAGTAACGCTCGTTACTCATTCGTTCCTGTTGGCCCCCTGCTTAGAGTTGAAGCCTATGGAAGTCGTCATCGTGAAGCCATCGTTACCTCATGAAGCTAGGTGGAGTCTTGTACTACTTAGCCAGTAAAGCATCGTCATCAACAACGCTGGTGGAGGAGAAGCTATCAAGGTGTAGGTGGAGTCCATTTTTGGACTTAGCGGTTACAAGCCATAGATTAGGGCTGACATCAGCCATAGTAGATTTAGTTCTGAGCTAGAGTTCATCTCCAGCTTGGATCTTTGAATTGCTTCTTCTGATGTTTCATTTGTATGAGATCTTCTTGATTCTTCAAAGAGATTGTCAAAATTTGTAATGAAGTTTGTATCCTATAGTTTTGCCTGGTCCCGCTGTGTTTCTGTTGTACTACTCTGAGGGATGTAATATTCACAGGTAAGTCCTTCTGTGAGTATTATGTCATCGACTTGCGCACTACACATGCAGTGGTGTGTTGGGTCACCACAAAGTTCTATGATCTCACCGTACATATGCTTTTACATTATAATGATCAAGTTTATGCTAGTAGCCTGTCACCTTAGAAATTATTGTGTTTTATCGTTTACCTACTCGAGGACGAGTAGGAACTAAGATTGGGGATGCTTGACACGTCATAAACATATCCCCAATTTCCGATGTTCCATGTTGTTTTCATGTTGTTTCCCACATGTTTTCCTTACACTTTATGTCATTTTTATTGATTTTCCGGACTAACCTATTGACAAGATGCCACAGAGCCAGTTCCATGTTTTCTGCTGTTTTTAGTTTCAGAAAAGTTGTTCTGGAAATATTCTCGGAATTGGAAAATTCAAAAGCCAGAAGTCTTAGAAGTCTCGGAAGCTTCCAGAAGTCCCGAAGAGCCCCAGAGGGGGCCACAGGGTGGCCACACCATGGGGTGGCGCGGCCCCCCTAGCCGCGCCACCTAGGGGTGTGGGCCCCCTGGCCACCCCCCGGCATCGCCCTTTCGCCTATTTCTACTCCCCCGAGGGAAAAACCTAGAAGGATCGACCTTTTCCACAAAATACATCCGTAGCTCCGCCGCTGCCATCGACAAGTTTCGGGTGACAAATCTCTGTTCTGGCACCCTGTCGGGATAGGGAAGTGCCCCCGGAAGCCATCTCCATCGACTCCACCGCCATCTCCATCGCCGTTGTTGTCTCCTATGATGAGGAGGGAGTAGTTCTCCCCCGAGGTTGAGGGCTCTACCGGTAGCTATGTGGTTCATCTCTCTCCCATGGTGTGATCTATATGTGATCATGAGCTTTGTAATCTAGTTGAATATGTAGATGTGATCTTCATTTGTTATGCTACTCAAGTGGTTTTGTTATCTCCGTAAACACTTTGATCACGGTGTAAATGTGATAGTGTGTGCACCGTGTGGTTTAGCATGATATTTATATCTTGTGTTGGAAGATGAACCTATGAAATTGTGGCGTTTGTATAGTACTAATTTAGGGCGCTCATAGTGATAGTGTGGGGTGCCCTAGAGAGGGAATATAGACTTGAGGAGTGTTGTTACAGCCCTACGCAATGATTGGTGTTTGTTAATCGACCGGAGAGTGGTTCAGAGTAGCATAGTGAAGAAATGATATTTATGCATTCAATTATGTTTTCATTGTTGATAGGTGTCCACTAGTGAAAGTAGGAGCCCTAGGCCTTGTTTCTAAGCATTGAAAAACAATTTTCCGTCTGTTTTGCTACATGTTTGCTTGCTGCCATTTTTATTTTAGATTGCTATTATCACTTATTATCATCCGTATTACTTGCATTTTACTCTCTCTTCGCCGAACTAGTGCACCTATACAACTGACAATTGTATAAGGTGTGATGGGGACACAAGAGACTTCTTGTATCTTGATTGCCAGGTTGCTTGAGAGGGATATCTTTGACCTCTACCTCCCTGAGTTCGATAAACCTTGGGTGATCCACTTAAGGGAAACCTGCTGATGTTCTACAAACCTCTGCACTTGGAGGCCCAACACTGTCTACAAGAATAGAAGCGTGCGTAGACATCAACATGCGTTGTGCGGAGAAGCATGATTTGGCTTGGATCAACAACCGGGCTCCACACCTAAGTGGGCGTGGACAGGGACTTAAGCCTGGTTGTGCAACATGGTCTTGATCGCCCATGGGTAAAGTAACGCACCTCTGCAGAGTGTAAAAGGATGTGGCATGTTACCCCCTGTTCCGGGAAGGAACTGCGAACGCTACAGGAAAGGCAACTCCATGAAGTTCTAGCTCCTGTGATGGTCTGGCGAGCATAGTTTTCAGAATTAAAAGCAACCTCTTGAAGAAAGATTTTCAAAAACCTTGCATTAGCTTATGACTCTTTCGAGTCTAAAGCTCTAGTTAGTGCATCAAACTACCCACTGTATATTATATCATGAACTTGTTGAGTAACGCTCGTTACTCATCCGTTCATGTTTGACCCCCTGCTTAGAGTTGAAGCCTTATGGAAGTTGTCATCATGAAGCCATCGCTACCTCATGAAGCTAGGTGGAGTGATATCTTCCTTAGTCGGTAAAGCATCGTCATCAACAACGTAGGTGGAGGAGAAGCTATCAAGGTGTAGGTGGAGACCATTCTTGGACTTAGCTGTTACAAGCCATAGATTAGGGCTGACATCAGCGTAATGGATTAGGTTCCGAGCTAGAGTTATGCTCCAGCTTGGAACTTCGAATTGCTTCTTCTGATGTTTCATTTGCATGAGATCTTCTTTGATTCATCATAAGGAGATTCTCAAGATTTTGTAATGAAAGTTTGTATCCTATAGCTTTGCTTGGACCTGGTGTGTTTCTGTTGTACCACTCCGAGGGATGTGATTTTCACGGATAAGTCCTTCTATGAGTATTATGTCAACGACTTGCGCACTACACATGCAGTGGTGTGCTGGGCCGCCACAGATGGTATGAGAGTGAAGCAACCTTAGGTTTAAAACCTTTTAGGAGATATGTAGGTTGGTAAAGACTATAGGAAGCCATCTTATCTAAACCACACTTCCTACAACTATGATGATCATCCACTTGAGAATGATACGATCATACTTGTATAGAATGTTCTTACTCAACTCGAGCAAATCTACTTATCTATTTTCTGAATACCTAAGTATGAATAGTTAGAAGTTTAGTAAGTATTAGTTTAATTAAGAAAAAGAATTCTGGCGTAGTCAGAGATGATCAAGTCACAGATATGATTACACCATTCTATGAATGAATAGGATGAAGTAGAACCTGGTCTAGAGTGAGTGTAGTAGGCATCGAGAAGGTATGTATCAAAATCATTAAGAGTCATTTAGTTTTGGTAGTTATGGGGTATATACTATATCCTTAGTTATCAAGTCTAGAGTTGAACTACTATAGTGTAGTATAGTAGTAGGAGAAGGCATATGCATTGATGGAAGCTACATTACTACTCATAGGCGTGATCAACAACATGAAGGATCAACAGATGCCATTAGAAGCTTATCCTAATTAAGACAAAGTACATCAGTCTACTAGGTACATAGACCTATATGGAGCCAAGTTAGACAACAACTACTATAGGATCATTTTGTCTTGGTTTATTCAATTGCAGTAAGGCATGCAACTGGAGTAATTACCGAGGCAAAGTGTGGTTGTATATACTAACGTTACAAGATAGTATATACCTACTTGTAGTGTATAGCATTTAAGATCCTTGGTACTTGAGATGTTTTACTCTAAGTACTTTTATTCCACGGGCTTTTGATGCATGAGTGAAAAATGCATTTGGGATTTATTGGATATTTGATTGACTAGATCTGTACATGAAGATTAAACTTGATGTGAAAATGCATGTGCAAACACTGAGTTCTTTCTTGATGTTACTGGTCTAGAGGGTATAGGATTAGGATGAGAGCGGACTGGGTTATCAGCAGATTGATACAACCACAAAAGCTCTGGAAGACCAAGAAGTCAAGAAGGCAGAAGTCAATGAAGCCACTTATGGGAATGGACCACATTCACATCTTATTTGGAGTTGGTGAGATACTACATCAACACATGGAAATCTACCACAAGTGATGCGAAGAAAATCACATGAGTAGCTACATCCAAGAAGGAAATATCTAGAAGATCGGTAAGTCAACTTGTAGAGTCACCCCATAGAAGTTAAAACCCAAAGATAGAGAAGGACCATAGGAAATCACCAGTGTAACAGCTTATAGTCATATGTAGGAAAAGGCTAAAGCTCGAGTTAACTCGAAGGTAATTTTACTAATTAGATGATTCTAAGTTATTGTACACTACGTGGTACAAGTTCTTTGAGAAGTATTTATCTTTAGACCATTAGATTGAACCAACTGGAATTCTAACCATAGACGGTACCCAGGGTACCGGAAGAATCTTATTGGTTATTCATCACCTGGTGGATATACCAAATGTTAGTCGGAAAGTTGTGAGAGGTAGGAAACCATACTTATTCATCGGAGAATGAAACTTGGTATCCACTATATGGTAGAAATACCACGTGTTCTTCGTGAGACCATTAGGAAGGTATAGTAAAAAACAGAGTTGTCATAATAACGTGCTTAGTGTTAAATTATCATGCAAGATAGTGGAAGGGAAGAATCTAGAAAAGAGGCTACGTAGGACAAGGTCAACACCAGAAAACCGTTGTGAAGAATCAACGGGCTACGGAAGTTCTCTCTACCTATCTTTACGTGAGAGAGGTGGAACTTAGGGACAAAGTTCTTGTTAAGGGGGAGATACTGTAACAACCCAGTGTTTGGGAGGTTATAAGGGTCTAAATATAATGTGTGCATTTGCAAAGCATGCATCTAAAAATACGCGAAATTTTGGTGCGAAAGTTTAAACGAAGCGAAGTGACCAATGTTTCACTTGACATGACGAAATAGGTTTAGATCATCTAATCAAGAGTACATTTGGAGTGATCTTTATAAGATGTATCTTACAAACCAAATCATTTGATAAGGCAAACCATAATTGGTTATGATCAAACACAAACCCTCAACAACCTTAACCACAAGTCCATAAGTGACTTGGGATAATTCACTAGGTATCTATAACTCAAAGAGGGGTGAGTATCCAAATCACATAGCTGATGATTATACTTTCACAACTGAGTAATGTACAATTGAATCATCCCATCAGTAGAGATATTATGTACTCTAATCATGAACTCTTTAAGTTATCAACCATTCACACAACATCTTTCCAAATTATTAGTAACTACTAAGTGAACCTTCACAAGTAAATACCAAAGGTTCAATAGAACACAAATGATACAAACAAGTGTTACCTAAAAAACCAGAAGTGGGAAATGACATAATAATTGTAGTAACATATTTATAGAATATGTACATATCTCATCAACCATAAAATAAGTACTAAAAATAAGAAATAGATCTTCTTAAGATACTGTTAAATCTTGATCATTACATACGATATTCCCAAACCTCTATATCTGCATTATGAATGACAAAAGTAATAAAGAGAAGAATATAAAGCAACAACATGACACTCTGAGAAATCAGCTAACAACTATAACATAAATCATTAAACCCTAATAACCTTCACATGCTCATTGTTTTAATCATCTTATACAAGTGAGCATATGAGATATCAACACATCAATGAATCATTTGATCAACTTACTATCTTAAGTCATCATCCAATAAGCATTCCACATTCTATCCAAATCAATACTCAACAACTAAAATATCTCTAGTTACAACTAATGAATAACAGCAAGTTATAACCTCTATTAGAGGAATTAAATTTAAAGCTAAATAAAACCAATCATATATTAAACAAGTACATATCGTATGGAAATTAAAATGAGGAGTATATGGAAGGAGAATAAAAGCATGGACTAACTCTTAATCTAGATCTTGTTATTTTGTCTAGAGCATTATATCTTGTTTCCCAATCTTCTCGAAGTCATTCTACAAGAGAAGCAGCCCATAAGAAAAGAGGAACTACCATAAGAAGACTTCAGAAGGATTATTTAGAGTGTTCTAGAAGTGCTACTCCAATCTAGTATAAGATTATTTGGAAACTCTTATATCTTGATCTGATCTTATTAACTCCTCCTGAAATAGTGTGATATTCTTATGTTAGTGTTATAGAGAAGTAGTTTGGTAACAAGCTGTATACCTTGTTAACAAAACACTTCTGTATACTCAAACAATTGAGTGTCATACATAAACAAACAAAAGATTGAATTACATGGTACATCTCAGCCTATTGTATATGAATAGTAATTTGGAGGCAAGACTAGCTACCTTGTTACCAAATTCTTCTTATATGCATAGGGCAAATTGATTTCATAAACTACATCTACATTCCTTTTGCAATCAACTACGAGAAAGAATAACATTAAAAAAACAAGAAACCACATTATAATCATCTAAGTAAAATCTTAGCTTGGAGTAATTGGTTATCTTCACCACAAGGGTGAGACAGTGAAAGTGGAATCCGAGAGGTGATTTTACTTGCTATTGAACAAGGAAACATCTGAAGACAAGTGGCAACCAGAGACAAGAACATCAGGCATCAGGAGACCAAAAGAATCAACACTGCCTCAGTCGGGGATCATAAGAAATTCTCCAGTGAAACATTAGGTGATATTAGAGAAACTATAACCGTATGCATTGTCAAGACTCATCAGAGACGAGGAACACACAATAATGTCTTAAATGAAACAATTATCTAATAAGGAATAATAACACACCATTGCATCTAAATGACTTGTGTTATGTGAGGTAAATGGAAACAAGCAAACTAACTTGTTTTCCAAATCCTTTTCATACACAAGATTAATAGATAACAACAAAGATTCATCTGCACATAACCATGTAAATGATTACATGTTCTAAAATAATCATGGTATAATATCCATATTGGAACCTATGTGGAAAACAAGCAAATAAGATTCCAAAGCCACTCCTGTTTTCCACATGATTAAGTGCATAAAATAACAAATATGGCTTACACCCCAATAT